>QEOT01006273.1:27678-133759 GCA_003123785.1 Pterocarya stenoptera
GAGAGAGAGAGAGAGAGAGAGAGAGAGAGAGAGAGAGAGAGAGAGAGAGAGAGAGAGAGAGAGAGAGAGAGAGAGAGAGTGTGTGTGTGTGTGTAATACCTCGTATTTTAGTGTATTTTAATAAAGGATTACTTTAAATAATTTAAAGATTGATTATCTTGTTTTAGAATTTTGGAGGTTTTATTATATTATTTTATAATATTTTAAGTCGTGAAAATTATTTTTATTGGACTTTCTTATTATTAATTATTGTTTTGGATTTAAATTGATATTTAATTTAAATTGGTTTGTTTATGGGTTTTAAAATTTTTATTGTTTTATTTAAAGCATTTCACTGCGTTTGATTAATTTTAATTAGTATTCTGTAATTTAATTACTTTTTATTTTAAAGAATATTATTGTTGGAGTTTAATATTTTACTTTAACTAGTTTTAAGTTTAAACTGATTTATTTAATTTACTGTTTTAAAAATAGTTATGAGGATCAGTTGTGACCCAAAAGTTGAGGATTGGACCTCATTTCTTTTCCCATCTTTTCTTTTCCTCTTCATTTTCTTTTCTTTTCTTTTCTTTTTCTTCTTTCCTTTTTTTTCTTCCGGATTTCTCCACTCCCGCTCGACTTCTCTCTCTCTCTCTCTCTCTCTCTCTCTCTCTCTCTCTCTCTCTCTCCTCTGTGCATTCAGCCTCTTCCTCCCAGCCACCGCCACCTGCCACTGTGTGCCTCATCGCCAGCACCGTTCGCCTCCCTAGCCGCCGGCGACCTCACCCCATCATTTTCAGACCGTCCCGTGCCGCCGTGAGTCGCCATGCACGGCTTGAAGTTGCGCGACCTTGTGTGCTCCAACGCCGCCGTCGCTCCACCTCCGGCCACCATTTCTTCACCACTTCATCACCGGCCCCTTGCCGTCCTAACCCACCCAATTCCAGCTCCGATCCGTCGCTGGAGCCATCTCCACGAGCTGATCTCCGTTTTGGGCTTTTTAGCCTTCCACCACCGTTTCGGCCACCACCCACGGCCAACCGTTGCTTCCACTAGCTTCACCACCTCCCATAGGCCATACCCTATCAATTTCAAGTCTTCGTTTGACTCCGTTGGAATTTGGGTATACTGTGTATTTCGGCCACAGTGTTTTTGTACTGCTATGTTGCTTTCCAGCCGCCTTTGGAACCTCTGTGATCATCCTAAAATTATTATATAGCACTGTAAGTATTTCTCCAAAAGACTTTTAAGACTTTAATATATTTTTGCACTAACCTGTTTTACAAACTGTGTTTTGGTTATCTAGTTGTACTGGTAACTGCTGGTTGTTGGTAATTGGTTAATTTCATGGCATTGTGCACGCATGCGTGGGTGTGTGTTTTGAAAAATTGTGTTTAAGGCTTTTCGGGTGCGTGTGTATCACCCCTAAGCCAAGATGAGATATTATCTCTGTGGAGTTCCTTTGGACACTCGGGAGCGGAATATACTAAGTGTCGTCCCTTGGGGCTGTTGCCCGGGACTTGGACGGGATGGTAGCGCCCTCGATCCGACTCCGTGACTCCTCGGGTTGGCGGGGAACTGGGCATCACTTGTGTATCACTTGCACGGTCGTTACCCTTGGGGTGATGATGAGAGCCAGAATATGTGGATGGTCCCTAGGGGAGGCCATGGTGCATACGGTTAAAATTAAAATTAATGTAATTATTCTTGAATTTTTATTTTGTGCCAAATGGTGATTTTTGGCGTGTGTGAGAAAATTATGATTTTCGAGAAATGGTGTTTTTCTCGGGTTTGTGTTTTGGTCATCATGTGCATGCATAGCGTTAGTTGTTTTAATATATTTTTTTTTATCTTGGAGCATTTTGGATTTTACTTACCTGCGATACCATCTTTTTGGTACTATAGATTTTGATGCAGGTTTTGATGAGGCTGAGCCCGAGGATGCGGCCCCGCCTGAGGAGTAGGGATATTGGCTATGTTTGTATTTGAAGATTATCATTCGCTTATGCTTATTGTATTTTATTTGATTTGATGTTGATTTGTAAACAAAAATTGTATTATGTTGACATGTGGATTTTCAGTACTTTTGTATTGTATTAAATTCTGGTACTTAGTTATTTGACTTAACCTTTCCACTGCGTATTATTTATTGTACACGTGTTGCATTGCACACACTCAGCACATGTCAATGGGGTGAGTGACCGTGTCGTCATTATCCCGGTGTCTCGATTTTCGTGTGTGTCCGTACATGGAAGTTGAGGGCGCCACAGAGAGAGAGAGAGAGAGAGAGAGAGAGAGAGAGAGAAGCTTATTTGAGAACGATGGGTGCATGGTGGACAATGACTGCATGGTGGAGATAAACGTGCTTTTGTCAAATTCTCTACATTGGTATGAAAATGGCAGTAGCTCCACCTTTTGTAATGTGATCATTGCTGAAAAAAGTTTCAGTTTTAATGTGGGAGGCTTTTCATGGAGCTTTGGTTGTGGATGATAGAGTTAGAAGGGTTGGGATTTCATTAACTTCAAAATGTGATTGTCGTCGTCAAGGTTAGTATGAAAACCAAAATCATGTATTATTCACTGGGGAAATTGCTGCTGCAATATGGAAAATAACAGATAAACATGTAACATATGACATGGCAATCATTGCATGTAATAGATAAACATGTAACAGATTACGTGACAATCTTGAAATGTAACAGAAAAACATGTAACAAATATCGTGACATTCATGGCAGGTAACATATAACGTGGCCTTCATGGCATATAACAGATAAACATATAACATATGGAATGACATTCGTACAACAGATAAACATATAAAAGATGACATGGCTCTCATGGCATGTAACATATAAATATACAATAGAAGATGTGGCATTCATGGCATGTAACAGATGGTGTGGCATTCATGGAACAGATAAACTTGTAACAAATAACTGACAACATGTCATAGTATATTATAAAACTTATAATTAGCATTAATGAACATGAATATAAATAATACAACCTTACAACCACACATAAGTAAAAACTCTAAGAGTAAGTTAGAAGCTAACTTATAAATTCTTCAAGTAAAGCGAAAGCGTTGTGTTACGTTAAGTGAGCGTAAAAAGAGTGTGAATTGAATGAGATATTTTCTAAGATTAGAATATTTTACAATAAATTTATAAATGTTAAAACTTACTAAATTTGCAAAGTTACCCATCTACTTGTAGGAAATTATAAATTTTCTCCTAAAATAAGGATTTTGCAAACGAATTCCAAAACCTACCAAAATTTTCATCCTAAATCCAAATATGAACTCATAAAAACTTAAAATAATTCACAACTAGGAGAAACAATCCTTGGCCGAAACACTCATAGGCCAAAAACATATGATTTTGTTGCTACTTGACCTTCTAAGATACTAACATGCTTAAACCGGATTTATCAACTCTAAAAAATCACATCATTGATTTTAAAATCATGCTAGGACATTAAAACACACATTACAAAAATACTTGAACTCGCTAGATTAAGGAAAATGGTAAAACACCAAGTTTAGATCAATTAGAACCAACTCTTGATATTCTTATTCTAACACCTTCATATCAACTCCAAGGACTCCAAAAGTCCATAAATAACTCTTATAACATGTTCATCATTCAAAACTAGGTGATATCATGCTTGACTAATCAACCAAAAATCACAAAATACAACTTAGAACAATCAGTTTGCCTAAAAACCATGAAATCGAGTAAAACATGCTTTGGATTTGAAACATAATGGCTAGATCCTTAATTTTCATGTAATAAGTCTTCAAGTAATAAAACCATATACTTCACATTCAAGTTCTAACTTGATCTAAGTATTAAATTTAGCATGTCATATAAATACTTTCACCAAAACATAATACCAAACTAGGAAGCCTCTAGTTTGAGTTTAAAACAAACTTGTATGCTCATCAATATTCCATCAAAGGTCTAAAACATATCTCCTAAAAAAAACTCTTAATCCATATATAAAAGCTTCATGAACAACATATATGCAAATCAAATCCATAGGATCAAGTGCCTAGAACTAACATTATAACTTAAGCCAAAACAGAAACTATTTTGAGCCAATTTGTTTCTAACACTTTGAAATCATGCAAAATCTAATGACTATTAGGGATGAAAACAATTTCATCCCAAAAACAAATCCGTCGTTCGAACGACTATTAGGGATGAAACAAATTTGCCCCAAAAACTCTATTCGAATGTAATTGTTGGCATTCGAACTACTATTAGGGACGAAAAAAGTTTTGTCCAAAAAAAAACAGACCTTTGGCATTGGAACAACTATTATGGACAAAAAATTTTTTGTCCAAAAAAAATTAAAAAAATCATTTTCAACACTTTTTTAAGGTTTTGACAATTTTGTCTCAAAAATATTTTTTGGGACAAAATTCAAAATCTCATCCCAAAAGACTTTTTGAGACAGATCTCTTGGGACAAACTAGGGATGAAAAGTTTTCGTCCTAAAATATTTTTAGAAACAAAATGACCACATTTTGGGCCAAAATATTTCATCCCTAAAAAGCAATTTTGTTGAATTGGGAGGAGCTACCCCTCCCTCTTCCTCTCCCGGCCTCCTCCTTTTTCCAAGCCCATTTTTTATATGTACATGTCTTTTCTTCACTTTTTCTCTCATAGATTGGAAAATGCTCAACTTATCATTTCTTGATAATCAAAAGAGTTCAAAGGATATATAATTTTTGGGGATTTCTTTTTATATTTTGAGTTTTGTGAACGTTTTGGCTTTTGTTTGCTATAAAAATTAAGCCAAGATATATAGTTTAATGACTAATGTCATTTTGGTGAAACATATTTGGATTGAGAGGAATAAAATTTTGATAAACTCTTAATTTGTTCCCAAAAATGATGGATCCAAACATCTTTACGTCTAAACATGACTCTCAATCATCAAAACGTATTACATCAATTTCTGTTAAAATAAAAAATAAAAAATCAAAGCAACTTTTCTAAAATTCAAAGAAACAAAAAAACGGATCAAACATGCTAGCTCTTCGCTTCATATTTCCATTAAAAACATATCTAAAAACTTTATTAATTCAAAAACTATTTATAAATAAGGTCCCACCACATTTATAAAATTCCATAAAAAAAATATAACATCCAAAATATCTCTAAATTAAACGCATTTAGTATTGTGTCACCTTATCACATTGAGCTAGGGTTTGCTCAAGATCTAATTGTGCAGCTTGTTAGTAATTCAGTTAAGGCCGGCTATAATGTGTACGTCAAGAAGGCAAACTATAGTATTATCCACTAAGGGATGCCGACCAAGAGAGTGACCGAGACGTTACGGAGAAAGGGCGCAAGAATGAAGCCTCGGGGAATCAGAAAAAAATTAACCCATGGGAAACCAGATTGAAGGGCTTTAATACCACCATAAGGGCTTACAGGGTGCCACCCTAGGCCTGGGCCGCGAAGGCCCAACAAGCCACTTGAGGCCTAAACACCCCCTGGCCCAATACGACTCTGGTCAGTTCATTAAAGGGAACGCCTGCCCATTTATTCTAGAACCTTTAAGATATTCACTCATTCAAAACAAGTGGATAGCCCAAAGGAACCGGGATTCAAATTTCAAATAGTGAACGAGGCAGTTAATCTGGGTGATCCTAAAAAGACATACGTTGATACAAAACCCTGGAACATTTTGGCTCTAAGACTACTCATATCATTATTGACTTAGGCATCAAAGGGTCCACTTTCAACCCCCCAAGCCCTCTTACTCTTTGATTGCAAGAGGTCGAGAGTTCGTAGCAGTGAAACACGTCCTCAACAGTTGGTGTCGTCTGTGGGATATTCATTTATCTTGCAATCAACGTGCTTTTCACATGCCCACCACCACTCGATCTTAGTCAACTAGAGATCAGGAGGAGACTTCGCGAAAGATGGTAGGAATGCTTGCAGAAATGGAAGAAATAGTGAGGAGGCTTAACACCAAGGTTGAGTCGTTACGAAAGGAGAATGACATTCTTAAGGTAAAGAATGAGTCGTCATGAGAAGACACGACGCCCAGTCAGACTGATAGGGTGGAGATGGATTCTCACAGCGAAGGGCGAGGGTATAGCCCCTTAGGAGAATGAGGAAACGAAGAAGATGTACCATGATCTGCATAGCCTGATGGATAAATACGAGGAAATGGCTAAGAAGATAGGAACCTCATCTTCAGTTGATCAGCTACTGACCAGCACCAACTTACCAAACACGTCGGAGATTATGGCAGCTTTGCTTCCACATAAATTCATAGTCCAGTCGATAGACATGTACAACGGTTCCAAGGACCCAGTGGAACACTTGGAGACTTTTAAGGCCCACACGACTCTCCATGGATTCCCTGGAGAGATTGCATGTAAAGTTTTTCCTTTGAAGTTAAAAGGAGCAGCCCAGGGGTGGTTTGGAGCACTGCAACCAGGCTCCACTGAGAAATTTGAAGAACTAAGCAAGCAGTTCATCACTTAGTTTATGGCTAGTCGACGGCGGAGATGGCCAAGAGCGTACCTATTGACGGTGAAGCAGAGAGACGACGAGAGTTTGAAAGCATATTTGGCACGATTCAATAAGAAAAGAATGACCGCTGACAACCAAGATGAGAAAATCATGTTGGCAGTGCTACTTCGGGGGATTTGGCCAAGGAGTCATTTCATGACCAAGTTAGCAAGGAAAATCCCATCCACTTTGTGGAAATTTATGGATCGGACGGATGACTTTGTAAATGCCGAAGATACGTTGATTGCCCTCACTGCCATGCCAAGGCAAAAGGAGAAGGGTACGTCGAAGGAAAGCCCTAGGAAGACCAGAGAAAGCAGTCTAAGGCCAAGAAAAAATCAGTACGAGAGAAAACAAGAAACGCTCATGAGACGATATAACAGTAGCCATGTACACTATTCCAGTGTGCAAGACAAGGACAAAACGAAGGAAACTAGGCGTGATGAAGATCGCGTGCTGCGGACGCAAAGTTACTGTATGTACCACAGGGCGAATGGTCACTAAACCGAGGATTGTCATACGCTCAAACGTAAAATTGAAGAAATGAAGGGTAGTGGAGAGTTAGAATGCATTGTTGCCGAAAATGCTTCTCCACCACGGTGTTCAAACAATAGGAGATAGGAGCGTAAGCTTAGACTACGCGAGAGCCCGAGGAGGGGAGAATCACCTAATTGGGTAAGGAGATCACAGGAACCGAGAAATCACCTACCCAGGAAAGATACAAATCGGAGGAATCCGCCTTTGGGAGATATCCATACCATAGCTGGGGGTTATGCAGGAGGTGGCTTACCCTAGTTGGGAAGAAAGGACTAAGCAAGATGGGCAAGGTATGAAGAAATTTACCGCGTGGAGAGGCTTGTCAAACAGGCACGGGTGTAGACCTCGCACCAAATTTCTTTTGGCGATGAAGACTCGCGAGGGGTGGTAAACCCACACGACGACACGGTAGTGGTAACGATGCTGGTAGCAAATTACACGACAAGCAAGATATTGATAAATAATGGTAGTTCGGCGGACATCCTATTTTGGGATGCTTTTATGAAGATGAGATTAAATATAAGTCAACATCGCCCAGCACTAACCACATTGAATGGGTTCACAGGAGATGCAGTCCAACCCATGGGGTCCATTGCACTACCTGTGTCGGTTGGAACTTACCCTTACCTCACCACCATGCTGACTAAGTTCTAGTGGTAAGAACGCCATCAACGTATAATGTCATTATAGGCCAGCCAACATTGAACGCCTTGAAAGAAATCATGTCCACTTACCATCTAAAAATGAAGTTTCCCACAAAAGCGGGAATTGGCTAAGTACATGGCGAACAGGTACTTACCCGAGAGTGTTATGTGCAGGAACATGAAAAATGAGAGCGGGATGTAAAAATGGTAGAGTTGCGGGAATACGGCAATGGGACCTACCCACCGCCTCCACTTGAAGTTTTCAAGATGGAGGCAGAAACAAGGGACGAGAAAAAGCTGAGACAAGGAGAAGTTGATAAGCCATTGGAACTCGTGCCCTTCGATCCAATGCAGTCGGATAACCAAGTGAGGGTTGGGACTACAATGGCAAGGGAGGAAGGGACCCAGCTAATACAACTCCTCTTGGAGCACAAAGACAACTTTGCATGGAATCATCAAGATATGCTAGGAATCAGCAAAGAGGTGATAGAACACCGACTGAACGTTAACCCAGACGTAAGGCGTGTTAAACAAAAGAAGAGGAATTTCAGCACTGAGAAGTACAAAGCGGTAGCAGAAGAAGTAGATCAATTGTTGGCAAGCGGATTTATCAAGGAGACTCAGTACCTAGAATGGTTGTCAAATGTCGTCTTGGTAAAGAAGTCCAACAGCAAGTGGCGAATGTGCCTAGACTTCATGGACCTCAACAAAGCCTACTTTGAGTACAACCAAATTAAAATGAGCCATGCTGACCAGGACAAAAGGGCCTTCATAACTGACTGGAGCCTGTATTGTTACATGGTCATGCCTTTCGGACAGAAGAATGTAGGAGCAACCTACCAAATGCTGGTCAACAAAATGTTCAAGAATTAGATAGACCAGAACATGGAGGTGTATGTGGATGACCTTTTGGTGAAGAACATGGAGTTCGAAGGAAGCTTTCGGTGTGCTACGACAGTACAAAATGAGGCTCAACCCAGCTATGTGAGCATTTGGGGTTCAATCGGGCACGTTTTTGGACTTCATGGTGTTTGAGAGAGGCATCGAAGTGAATCGCTAGAAACTCAGGGTGATCATTGAAATGAAACCACCCACGAAACTTAATGAGGTCCAAAAACTGGCAGGGAGAAGCAGCCCTCAATAGGTTTGTGTACTACTCAACAGACAAGTGCATCCCCTTTTTTCTAGGTATCGAAGGCTCAAGATTGGCATGTGCGATGTGAGGAAGCATTTGCGCAGTTGAAAGAATACCTAATCCACCCACCGTAGCTTAGTCAAACCAAGCAGCTTGTCATTGTATATGGCCACCACCCCAGATGTGGTTTTCGCCGCTCTAGTCAGAGATGAGGGTACGGAGCAAAGGCCGATGTGTTATGTCAGCAAAGCCTTGAGAGAGGCCGAGAGGAGATACCCAAAGATAAAGTTGATGACCTTCGCTCAGGTGATGTCGGCATGACGATTACGCCTTTATTCCCAAGCCCATCCCATAAGGGTCATCACTTCCACACCCTTGCAGAAGTAGCTTCAAAGGCCAGACACTTCGGGGTGACTAGTGAAATGGTCCGTCGAGTTGAGTGAGTATGACATCAGTTATGTTCCCTAAACCATTGTCAAATGACAAGTCTTGGCTGCTTTTGTTGCAAAACTAACGAACTTCCCCAAGGAGACAACGAAGACACCCGAGAAAGAACCGTGGCTAGTGTATGTCGATGGCTCATCCTGTCGGGCAGGAAGAGGCGTGGTAGTCCACATGATATAGGAAGACAGTGCGGAGTCATTTCACGCTATCCAATTGAACTTCAAAGTGAAAAAGCAATGAAACAGAGTACGAGGCGTTGCTCATGCAATTGGCCGTAGTTGAAACAGCATGAGCAAGGTCGATAGCAATGAAAGCGGACTCCCATGTGGTAGTTGAAAAATCACGGGAGAATATTTGGCAAAGCGATTGTTTGCATAAAAATATCTACAAGTGCACAGAATCGTAACAAGTAGTAAAGTATTTCAAAGAAAATGGATGTCGAACCCACAGGGAATAATTATAGTATTGAGTATTGAAGTTTACTAAATTAATTACTCTTTGGAAAACTGAAATTTGAAGAATAGATTATCTAAATTAAAATGAAGCAAATAACATTAAAATTTAGATTTTTAAAGATAATAAGAATAAATCTAGAGTGTTTGATTTCACCTAGCAACCCCACACAATTTATTCTTTCTTGTTATAGAATTTCAATTTTTCCAAGTTGATGATAAAAATCCCTTAACTATTTATTATTTTCTCTCGAAAAATACTAAAAATATCTCCAATTAATAACTCTATATCTCTATGTGAATTTAACAAATTGGAGACTCATTAAGTTCTTTTGATTTTTCTTGAAAATTACACTAATTGCGGTAAAGTATCTCTACTTTTGCTCAACTAATAGTACTTAATATTAGAGCTCTAATCACAAATCATCTCTCGGTCTCATTGCGGTTCAATAGATCGAATAATAATTAGTTAGAAAATTGCAAGCATTAAGAACAAGGAATAAACACTTAATCATGGAAATATTGAAAATAAAATAACTTAGAATGTAAATTGTGTGTTCAAAGCTCTAGAAAATTAAATTAGTTCATAATGAGATTGAAAAGAACAAGAATAAAACTAGTATTCTTCGTTGGAGTCGGTTGATGAAGCATGCGGTTCTTGCCTCTGCTCCCTAGATCTGCCTCTTTGAAAGAAACTTAAATAATAAACTTTGGACTATTGAAATCTAAAACTCAGATTCTCCTCCCTTAATTTCATGCTAATTATATGCTTATATAGGGTACAAAAGAAACCCTAATGTTCTCATGATTTCTGCCTAAAAAATTGCCTAACTTTTAGGACTAATTTTTGCAGCCTAGTACATGCTCCAGGAGTCTGAATTTAGAAATCCTTATTAGATACAAAGTTGTATCCCTTTATGGTAACTTGCTAAAGTTGTATCCACTTCATTGTTGTCATTTTCAATTACGATTATCCCTCCTTTCTTTGGGACGACTTGCACTAGACTTACCTATGCACTATCTGATATTGGATAAATGATCCCGGCATCTAAAAGTTTCAATACTTCTTTATGCCCCACTTCTTGCATTGATGGGTTCAGTCTCCTCTGGGGTTGGAGGATTGGTTTAAAATTATCCTCCATTAAAATCTTGTGCATGCAAATTGATAGACTAATTCCTTTGATGTCCAAGATGGTCCAACCCAAGGCCATTTTGTGTTCTCGCAAGACTCTTAGTAACTTCTCTTCCTCTACATCACTCAAGGAACTATTAATAATATCTGGAAAAGTAGAGTCCTAGCCTAAGAAAGCGTACCTTAAATTTAATGGAAGAGGTTTGAGTTCAAGTTTGGATGGTTCCTTCCTTGGAGATGTCGGCTGATATGAGTTTAGCTCTTCCACTTTCGGTTTTATTGAAGGAGGAAAGGATGGTGTAGCTTCCACATATCTCTCACACCCCCTAACCTCTTCATATTCAAACGGAATAGACGTAGAGTGAGTAAGACATACCTCAAGTAGTAGCTTTGGAAATTCAACTCCAATAGTCTCGTCGGCCTTGACCTTTTCTCGTTCGCTTATTTGAAAATAAGAATGTACCTCAGAAGGGAATTCCATAGATTTAAATACGTCAAAAGTGACCTGCTCCTCGCCGACCCTCAAACATAATTTTCCTTGCTAGACATCAATTAAAGTTCTCCCCGTCGCAAGGAAAGGTTGGCCCAGTATCAAAGGGATCTCCTCGTCCTCCTCCATATCGAGTACAATGAAGTCGGCTGGGAAGATGAACTTATCAACTTTCACCAGTACGTCCTCAATGAGTCCTCTAAGATATTTAATAGATCTGTTTGCCAACTGTAGAGAGATGGTGGTCGGTTTTGCTTCTCCAAGACCTAGTTTCCTGAAAACAGAGAGAGGCAATAGATTAATACTTGCCCCTAAGTCACATAAAACATTATCAAAATATGAATTTCCAATAGTTCAAGGGATCCTGAAACTCTATGGATCTTTCAACTTAAGCGACACTTTCTTTTGTAAAATTTCACTGCTCTCCTCAGTCAGCATTACAGTCTCATGCTCCTCCAACTTCAACTTGTTTGATAATATATCCTTCAAAAAATTTTGAGTATTTAGGCATTTGCTCTAAAGCATCAATGAGAGGAATATTAATATGCAGTTACTTAAATATACTCAGAAATTTAGAGAACTAATTATCAATCTTATTTTTTTATTAATCTTTGTGGAAAAGAAATTGGTGGATCATAAATTAAAGGAGAATAAGTTTCAGCTATAAACTCCCTAGATTTCTTGGGTTTTGCAACCCCTTTATTATCTTTAGTCTTCTCAGCTTGATTGTCAGTCACATCCTGCTCTGCTTCTTTCACCTCGTACTCAATTTCCTTCTTCTCAGACTCCACATTTTTTGCAGCTTCTACATCTCGCTTGATATTTTCTGTCTATGGCTGGTTATATGTCTGCCTATTTCTCAATGTTATGGCTTTGACATATTTCTTTAGATTGGTCATAGTGTTGCTTGGTAAAGTTCCCGCTGTCCTCTCGATAAGCATGTTTGAGAGCTGACTGATTTGTGCCTCAAGATTGCGTATTGAAGCCAAGTTGTTTTGGATCACCGTATCAGTCTTTTGCACGTACTGCATAAACATATCCTCAAGTGTCAGTTGCTTTTCTTGTTGTGGAAACTGTTGAGGTGATCTAGCCGGCCCTTGATTATTGCTCCATTAAAAGTTAGGGTGATTTCTCCATCTGGGATTGAACGTGTTTGAATTAGGATTATTTTAACGTTGGAAATTGGACACATAATAGGCTTGTTCATAACTCAGTTAGGCAAATGGATTCCCCACTTGGCAATCTACACTTGAATGATTTCTTGCGCAATGATCACAAATAACATTAACGTTCATCTTGCCTAGTTGTTGTGATAGATTTACCATATGTGCCACCAATGTGTTAATAGAATCAAGTTCAAAAACTCCAGCCGTCTTTCTTGGTATTACTCTCTCCGCAGACCATTGATAGTTGTTGGATGCCAATTCTTCCAGAAGTTGATATGCGGCTTTATGGGTCAAACTCATTAATGCTCCTCCTGCAGCCGCATCAACCATAAATATTTTTGTGTGCCAAACAATTGTAAAATGTCTATACTTGAAGCTAGGCTGGGAAGTCATGATGTGGACACTTGCGCAATAATACCTTGTATCTCTACAATGCCTCATATAATGATTCACCCTCAATTTGGGTCAATATAGTAATATCATTCCTTAACTTCACTGTCTTGGCCGAGGGAAAATATTTTGCTAAGAATTTTTGTGTCAACTCCTCCCAGGTGGTGATGATGCCGGGCGGCAAATAGTTCAACCAAGCTTTTGCTTTTTTCCTAAGTGAGAAAGGAAAAAGTCTCAATCAAATCGCATCATATGTCACTCCGTTGTGTTTAAAAGTATTATAAATTTTGAGAAAATTTACAATATGGACATTAGGATCCTCTTGTGACAGCCCCCCAAACTGGACGGTTTGTTGAATCATTTGAATGATGGCTGGCTTGATCTTGAGTGCTCCTGGTCAGCCATATTAAATTTAGATGTAGCGACCTCTTTCTTCTTCTCTTTATTGATCCAACATAAGGTTCTTTCAATCTTGGGATCGAAAAATGTATGCCCTAATGATTTAGATTGGGGCATGCACTTCTGATTCCTGAAAACAAAAACCAAACAGAGATCTAATTTAAACCAAATATATATATATTTTTTAAATTACAATAAAATCCAAAGTAGTAAAAATCTAGCTAGTATCAATATCAATAACAAATAACTAATCTCTGGCAATGGCGTCAAAAACTTGTTCGCATAAAAAGATCTGCAAGTGCACAGAATCGTAACAAGTAGTAAAGTGTTTTAAAGAAAATAGATGTTGAACCGATAAGGAATAATTATGCTATTGAGTATTGAAATTTACTAAATTAATTACTATTTGGAAAACCAAAATTTGAAGAATAGATTATCTAAATTAAACTGATGAAAAAAAAATTAAAATTTTGATTTTTAAAGATAATAAGAATAGATCTAGAGCGTTTGATTTCACCAAGCAATCCCACACAATTTAACCTCGTTATAGAATTCTAATTTCTCCAAGTTGATGATAAAAATTCCTTACCTATTCAATATTTTCTCTCGAACAATACTAAAAATATCTTCAATTAATAACTCTATATCTCTATGTGAATTTAACTAATTGGAGACTTATTAAGTTCTTTGGATTTTTCTTGAAAATCACACTAATCGCGGTAAAGTATCTCTACTTTCGCTCAACTAATGATATTTAATCTTAGAGCTCTAATCACAAATCACCTCTCAGTTTCATTGCGATTCAATAGATCGAACAATAATTAGCTAGAAAATTGCAAGCATTAAGAATAAGGAATAAACACTCAATCATGAAAATAAACAAGGAATAAAAATAAAATAACTTAGAATATAAATTGTGTGTTCAATGCAAGAATAAGATTGAAAAGAATAAGAATAAAACTTGTGTTTTTCATTGGAGTCGGTTAATGAAGCTTGCGGCTCTTGCTTCTGCTCCCCAGATCTGCTTCCTTGAAATAGACTTATAATAAACTTTCGACTATTGAGATCTAAAACTCAGACTCTCCTCCCTTAATTTCGTGCTAATGGTATGCTTATATAGGGTAGAAAATAAACCCTAATGTTCTCATGATTTTTGCCTAAAAGATCGCCTAACTTTTAGGACTAATTTTGACAGCCTCATACGTGTTCCAGGAGTCAAAATTTAAAAATCTTTATAAGATACAAAGTTGTAGCTTTCCAACCCATCTAGAATATTATCAATTGGATATATTACTAGAAAGTTATAATCGAAATACTCAAGCATGTCCAGGTTGTGTCCTAGTGCATTCCGAGATTGGTTTTCTTGTGGATTCTTTCTGTGATTTATTTTCCTTTTTCTTTATCAAAATTACTTGCAAGCCCTTTGCTAGTTGTTGCCCATGATGTCGTTTAGGTTGGTCTTTTAAGTTGCTAGGTTAGACTGGTCGTCGAATCTAACCGCCCGGAGCCTTGTCGCCAAGTCTTCTTGCTTAGAAGGTAAAATATATCTCTCATTGCCTAACTCTTGTCACCAATTCTGATCGCCATTGAGTCTCCTCACCTAAATCTCTACGGCTCTCTTCAGATCTCGCTGTTTCTCGTCGGTCTGGATTCATAGTCTCTTCTTTTGTACCAAAATGCTCTCTTTTAGCACTAAATCTTCTCATTCTTTCAAATCCAAGAAAATAAAGAAAAATATATAGAATTAAAATAAAATCAATAGTATTGAAGGAGATCTGACACTTTTCATAAATAAAAGAGTAATAAAAATCAAATAAAAATCACACTTATCAGGGACTAGAGCTAATAAGGTACCTCCATCTTGTCCAAGAGAAATCCTGTCAGTTCCAATATTTTACAAATCGAATGAATTCCCAAATGGGACAATTGGAAGGTGATCGATTGGCACGAGCGGCATTAACAGGGCAGGAGCAGATGTTGCCATGGGAACTAACCCTTAAGACAGTAGAAACGACAGCAATAGGGGAGGAAGTTTTTGGGATCAAAGGAAGCTTTCTAGGATAGGCAGATGACATTACCAGGTACTTGAAGGATGGGCCTTACTTCCCTGGAGGAGGCGAAGAAAGTTAGAAATAGGACAGCTTGGTTCACCTTGATAAACGAAACATTATATAGCTCGAATTTTTTTAGCCCATTGCTAAGATGCATATCAAAGGAGGAAGCCGAGTACATGATGAGGGAGATACATGAAGGCGTTTGTGGGAACCATTTAGGTGGAAGATTATTGGCGGCGAAGGTCATGAAAGGAGGCTACTATTGGCCTAATGCCTTGCGAGACTCAAAGGAGTACATGAAAAAATATGTCAAGTGCCAGCTGCACGCACCAGTCCAGAGCATGCCCCCTAAAGAACTAAAGTGGATAATGGCCGCATGGTCGTTTGCCTAATGGGGGATAGATTTGGTCAACCCTATGCCCCCCAGCAAAGGGGGAACCAAATTCATCATCGTCGCCATCGACTATTTCACAAAGTATGCAGAAGCCGAGGTAATGGCGACGGTAACTACTCAAAGTGTGACAAAATTCATATGGAAGACAATTGTGTGCAGATTTGGAATACCACAAAGCATCATCTCAAACAATGGCAAGCAGTTTGATTCAGAGCATTATCGTAGGTGGTGTTCAGAACTCGGGATCAAATTCAAATACTCATCTCCTGAACATCCACAGGAAAATGAACAAGTTGAAGCAACCAACAAGACTATTGTAGGGATATTAAAGAAGAAGATAGGTGAAAAGAAAGGGGCGTGGACGGACGAACTCCTCGAGATCTTATGGGCATACAGGACAACGCCCAAAACATCAACAGGAGAAACTCCTTTCGCCCTCCCCTACGGAGCCGAGGCTATGATACCAGTAGAAGTGGGAATGCCAAGCCATAGGAAGCTTCATTTCAAAGATGAAGAAAATAGAAGAAAATTGGAAGAGCACCGAGAACTGCTAGAAGAAAAGAGAGGGAGTGTTGAGAGAAGGGTGGTCGCCTACAAGAGGAAGATGGAGCAGTATATCAACAAGAGAGTAAGACCGAGATCCTTCATGGTTGGCAACTTGGTGTTAAAAGAGACCGCGGTGACCACTGCAGAAGAAGGGAAGCTGGGCCCAAGACGGGAAGGGCCATACGTGGCCAAGGTACCAGTCGCCAGAGGGCCTACTGCCTAAAGGATAGAGCAGGGCGTGAATTGCCTCACCCATGGAATGCTAAACATTTAAGAAAGTTTTATGCCTAAAATATTGTTATGACACAATATTGTTATGCCTAAGACATTTTTCATGAAATTTTATTTTTACCGAAGGTTACACGGTTGAGCAACTCTCCTGCTACACCTTCTCGCCATTGATAAGCGGTAGTGCAACTCTCCTGCCATACTCTACTCACCAAGATTACACGGTCGAGCACCTCTCCCGTTACACATTCTCGCCAATGATAAGCAGTCGAGCAATTCTCCCGCCATACTCCACTCACCTAGGCTATGTGGTTAAGCAACTCTCCTGATACACCTTCCCGCCAATGATAAGCAATCAAGCAACTCTCCCGACATACTCCACTCGCAAAGGTTACGCGGTCAACCAACTCTCCCGCTACACCTTCTCGCAAATGATAAGTGGTCAAGGAACCCTCCCATTACGCCACTCGCCAGAGTTAAGCGGTCAAGAAACTTTGCCGCCATACTCCACTCGCCAAGGTTATGCGATCGAGTAACTCTCCTGCTACACCTTATCACTAATGATAAACAGTTGAGCAACTCTGCCGCCACACTTCACTTGCCTAGGCTACGTGGTTGAGCAACTCTCCTGCTATACCTTATCACCAATGATAAGCAATCGAGCAACTCTCCTGCCATACTCCACTCGCAAAGGTTACGCTGTCGAGCAACTCGCCCGCTACACTTTCTCACCAAGGTTATACAGTCGAGGAACCCTCTTGTTACGCTACTCCCCAGAGTTAAGCAGTCAAACAAAGTTTCCACTACACTCCAGTTTCCAAGACTACATGGTCGAGGAACCTTCCAGTTACACGACTCACCAGAGTTAGGTGGTCGAACAAATTTCTCGTTACACTCCACTTGCCAAGGTTACACGGCTGAGCAACACTCCCTCTACACCTTCTTGCCAAGACTACACGGTCGAGGAACCCTCCCGTTATGCTACTTGCCAGAGTTAAACAGTTGAGCAAATCTCCTACCACACTTAACTCGCCTAGGTTACGTGGTTGAGCAATTCTACCGCTATACCTTCTCAGCCATGCTCGGTCGAGGAACTACCACACAACTGAATTTTAGATAAGTTAAGTCGGTCTTTACTCTTGGTTTCTTTGTTCTTATTTAACTCTACTCCAACTATAACTAGTTACATTCACACTCCATAAATCAGTTAAAGTCGTCCTTAGGAGTTAAACAAAGGAACAAAGTCTTCAGTTGCAAACATTCATATTGCTTAAAATAAACCACAGTTCAAACTATAAAATTACTAAGGGGCAGCTTTCCTGAAATTTAACAAAATCACGAAGTGCTAAAATAAAACATCAAGGAAGATAAGGAGGGGGAAATGCATCTGGCATCATATCTCACCCGATAGAATCAAAGTAATGGTAGGTAGCAGGACTATCTCTTTTCTCCCTCCAGTTCAAGTTACAGAGATCTATCCCAGAAGGTGCAAGTAAAAGCTCCTGCAATTGCTTAATGCTGAGTTTGAAACCAAGGCCAAATCCACGGTCTTGGATTGCACAGGCAGAGTTCATTTGAGGAATAAGGCAATTAATTTGCTCCTGCGAGTGGTCTAGCTCCTGATTCAACTCGGATACTTTCTTTTTAGAAGCAACCAAAGTTTTCTTGTAGGTCTCCCAGCTCTGGTTTAGTGTCAAGAGATGACGATTTTGCTCTTTAAGAGCACTCTTAGCTGCAGCCCAAATCCTACTTTGCCTTAGCCTTCTCGCCATGAGCTATGCTCAACCAAATATTGGTTTCTCAGCATTCCTCCTCAAACACAGCCAGGCTTGCAAGGAAGTCAGCTTTCGCTACCCACAGTTCCTCCACTTTCTTTTCCACCCAATTTAGGCTGGTGACTAGGCTGCCTCGTTCGGTAGCATTAGCCTTGTACAGTGCATCTTCTCCTAATTGAAGGAGGCAATCTGATTCTGATACGTAGCTTCAACTTGGGAAAGCTCCCCAGCTAGCTTCTCTTTCTCCACCTGGGCAGAAACAACAACCCCATGGGCTTTACCGATGAATGAGCACATGGAATCATTTTCTTCCTCGAGCACCATAAGATCTTCCACCATTACAGCAACCAACTTTTCAACTCCCTGCAAAAATCGGACCAGGACAAAGAAAATAACAGCCCAATGTAACGTTAGACTAAAAAGAGTGTAAAGCTCACTGGAGAGAGGATGCTGCGTAAGTTATGGACAGTGGAGTGAAATGCCTCATCATGGCATGATCCGAAGGCCTAAGAAGAGTCATCAGGCTTAAAAGAGGAAGCACCACACCGAGCACTTAGAATCTAGAAGGCGATCCCAGCAGCGTCCTCCGGGGTCAATGACTCCTGAGTAGGGGGAGGCGACAGGTCGCTACTCACTTGAGCTGACGTCCCAACAGTTTGGTTAACTCGGGGAGTGGCTACACCCTCTTGGAGTGGAGACCAGCTAGGAGGGCTAGTTTGACGATTGTCGACAGGAAAGGTTGGAGAAGGTTCCCCACCCCCCTCGGGAAAGCACTAAAGGGCAAGGAAGGAATAGACACCATGCTCCCACTAGCGAAAGATAGATTAGGGAAGATAAAGGGAAACTCAGGAGTGTCCCCTCCCGAAGTTGTCGAGGCAGCAGGAAACGGCTCATCAACATCTCCAGGATGAAATGAGTCCCCAAACTCATCTAGCAAGGAAGGAATGTTGCCAACAGGAGGTGCATTGAGAAAATCTGGGTTCATGATAGAGATAAAATCATCCCCTTCTAGAGGAAGGGCATCTTCAGGATTGACTGCTCGCCCAGAAGGACCAATCTCTCTTAAAGAAAGAGCCTCTGACCTTAGGGTCCCCTTAGCTTCCAGAATAAAGTCCACCTTGGTGTCCGCCTGGTCCATGATGTCATCTAATGAATTGGACCAGGGTACTGGAGGGTTCCCCAAACCCTCCTTAGAAGAGCTGGATGCATTAGATGACTTCACCACGAGGCGAGCCTTCTCTTTTTTCCCCTCGCCTCTGGAGTTGTCCCCTTTTTAGTTCCCCGTCAGCAAGGGGCCACCAAGGATCTCATGACTAATCACATGGGCTCGGCTGGGTACCATCAAGAATCTATCAATGTTGGTGGGCATCAAGAGGGCATCAGACCAGGTGGACCTAAGGTTAGTTGTCGCCTAAGATTGAACCAAATGAATGTGAGCTTCTTCTTGGGGAGACAACAAAACCTCAAGGTCATGTTCATCGAGAATGGGTGACCAAGACACTCGAATGGGGAATTCCCGGTGTTATACCTCATCCAATGGAATTTCCCACCCCCTTCCCCAAATAAAGAAAAATATCTTTGACCAGGCCTTGGCATAGGAATATTTACACTCAAGCTGCACTAGTTTGCTACTAGATCAAAAGCTACACAAATTCCCATCTAAACTCCTAAACCCATGAAGGGAAAGGAATTCTCATGTAGTGAGGTTGGGATAATCATCACCAGTGGGCTCTAGGACTCACCACCACAGAACATAGAAAGCCATCAAAATACGCCATGCATTGGGCACCAATTGGGCTAGCGCAAAACTTAAGACATCTAAGACGTCACGAACAAATCGCACAAAGGGCAGATGGAGCCCCATTGAAAACATAGCCAAATAAAGGACAACAGAGATGGAGCCCCTATAATGTCAACGGCTCCCTGCGGCTGGCCGGGCAGCGACAACCCCACTGAATCGTGGATATTAAATTGATCCCTTACATCGCCCAGTTCATGACGAGAAAGGGAGGAAACCCAACGGTGGCCCTAGAAGATGGAACAGGAAACGTCCCCTTCAACACTAGGGTTAGCAGCGGTGCCTTCATGATGGGCAGAAGGCTCGCGGGGTCTTGAAGGACCACCGCCTTGAGAGGAGCCTGTGCCCTAGTCTTTACTTGAACCATGGACATGCTGAGCACAGAGGAAAGCAATGAAGGAATAAGGAGAAGAAAGCTGGAAGGCACGAAAGATAGGATGCAAGAGAACAAGAAGCTTGTGTGAAAAGATAGGAAGTGAGGAAAAAGAAAAACAAAGAGCATTCCACAAAAAATATTGGCGGTAGTTGATTAAGGGGAATGCGTATTGGCTTCTGACAAGCATCTTGGGGTTATAACGAAGCGGAACCCCAAACGTCGCCCCAAAAAAGGGATTGCACATTGTAACACCCCGTATTTTAGTGTATCTTTATTGAAAGATTATTTTAATTAATTCAAAGATTGGTTCTCTTGTTTTAAAATTTTGGAAATTTTAGTATATTATATAATATTTTAAGTTGTGAAAATTATTTTATGTGTTTTCTTGATATTAATTATTGTTGTGCATTTAAATTGATATTTAATTTAAATTAGTTTGTTTATGGATTTTAAAATTATTATTGTTTTAATTGAACATTTCACTGAGACTGAATTATTTTATTTAGTTTATGGTTTTAAAATCTTTTTTGTTGGATCACTTTTGTGACCTCAAGATGTGAGGGTTGGACCTCATTTCATTTTTTCCATCCTTTCTTTTCCTCTTCTTTTCTTTTTCTTTCCTTTTTCTTTCGGATTCCTCCTCTCCCACCCGAACTCTCTCTCTCTCCTCTCCCCCGTGCATTTCGGTTCCTCAGCCCCAGCACCATCGCCGGCCATCCATGGCCCTCATCGCTGGCGCTGTTCGACTCCCCAGCCGCCAGCGACCGAGCCCATCAAATCTCAGACCACCCCTCGCCGGCGTTAGCCTCCGAGAGCTGTGCGAAGCCACGGCCTTCCTCCTCCCGTTCTGCCGCCGTTCGGCCACCATTTCTTCACCACTTATTCACTGGTCCCTTTTTGTCCTAACCCACCCAGTTTCGGCCCCGATCCGTCGCCGGAGCCACCTCAACGAGCTCATCTCTTTTTCGGCTTTTTTGGCCTTTCATCGCCGTTTTGGTTGCCACCCACGATCAATCATTACTTCCACTAGCTTCACCACCTTCCATAGGCCCTACCCTATCGTTCCCTAGCTTTCGTTTGATCCTGTTGGAATTTGGGTATACTGTGTGGCCACAATGTTTTTGCACTGTGGAGTTTCTGTTTTGGCGCTTCCAGCTCTCCCGTGATCCTCCGTAAATTATTATATAGCACTGTAAGTATTTTTTCAAACATCTTTTGAGATTTTAATATATTTTTGCACTAACTCATTTATTATTACTGTGATTGGCTGGTTGTGCCGAACTGAGTCCGAGGAGTTTTAGGGGTCGGATGGATTGGAGGTTGGAGTTGTGTTTGGTTATTGGATATTGTTGTTGGTCTGGTACATTGCATGTGCACGTATGTTCATGTTTGTAAATTGAAAACTGGGTTTTCATGTAATTGCATTTATGTTTATGTATTTATGGAAAACTGGGTTTTTATGTGATTTAAAAAAAAAAGAGACTGTAGGGATGGTGGTAAGCAGAGATGGCGGTATAGTCCCGCCTGCGATTCCCGCCTACGGTGTACGCGTAAGGATGGTGGTAAGCAGGGATGGTGGTATAGTCCTGCTTGCGATTCCCACCTACGGTGTACGCGTAAAAATGGTGGTAAGCAGGGATAGTGGTGTAGTCCCGCCTGTGATTCCCGCCTAAAGTGCTTTATTGGGTTTTTGTGTTGTGCGGAAAGGAACTGTAGGGATGGTGGTAAGCAGGGATGGTGGTATAGTCCCGCCTGCGATTCCCGCCTATGGTGTACGCATATGGATGGTGGTAAGTAAGGGTAGTGGTGTTGTTCTGCCTGCGATTCCCACCTACAGTGCACGCGATAGAGATGGTGGTAAGCAGGGATGGTGGTAGAGTCCCGCCTGTGATTCTCGCCTATAGTGTCCGACAAATATTTTTGTGTAAATCATTTTCTGGAAAAATGACGGATTATGTTTTTGGGCCAAAAATGGGATTTTGGCGTGTGTTAGAAAATATTCATTTTTTGGGGGAAAAAATGATATTTTGGATATGGTACATAGTACATCATATGCATGCATGGTTGGTAGTATTAATGTATTTTGATCTTGGAGATTGTTTTGATTATTATTTACCTGCGGTACCATTTTATGGTATTGTAGATTTTGGTGCAGGTGAGGTTGTGGACCTTGTGGGATCACCTCCCTGGAGGAGGTGACATGTGGTTATTGTCAATTTGGATTATAGAACTTATTTCTCGCTTGTTTATGTATTTGGCTTTTGCTGTAATTTCAGATATTTATTTTGGATAATTTTTGTATTAAATAAAGTTTTGGTACTTAGTAGACTTATTTATTTTAACCGCTGCGACTCTTTGGTGCTCTGGTTGCACGTTGCACACATTTGAGCACTTATTGTTGGGATGTGTGACCCGTGTTGTCATCATCCTGACGTCACGACTCCTGTGTTGTTCTATACGTGGGAGTTAGGGCGTCACATGCGTGGTAGAGACTTGCAGGGTAGTTGGAAGGGGTTGTGCAACTCTCATGGCCCAACATCTCATGGATTTAAAAGCCCCCATCGCGTGGCACATGATCAAGCCTCGCAGGGTAATTAGAGGCACAAGTAAATTTAACCAAGAGAGCCTAAATACACTTAATATAAAAGTCCCATCACACAATATGTAATGAAACTTCGCGAGGTAACTGGAAGGGCTTTAATACCACCATAGGAGCTTGCGGGGTGCCTTCTTAGGCCTGGGTCGTGAAGACCCAACAAGCCACTTGAGGCCTAAACACTCCCCTGGCCTAATACGGCTCAGGTCAGTTCATTAAAGGGAACGCCCGCCCACTTAGTCCGAAACCGTTAGGATATTCACTCATTCAAAACAAGTAGATAGCCCAAAGGAACTGAGATTCAAATTTTAAATAGTGAGAGAGGCCGTTAATCTGGGTGATCTTAAGAAAACAAACTCTCTATTTAAAGGTGCCAGGTACACTAACGAAACCTTGGAACATTTTGGCTCTAAGACTACTCATATCATTACTGACTTAGGCATTAGAGGGTCCACTTTCAACTCTCAAGCCCTCTTACTCTTTGGTTGCAGGAGGTCGAGAGTGCGTAGCATTGAAACACATACTCAACAGCAGAAATGCCAATAATGATCACGGATTGGGATTTCCAATTCCACATTAAAAATTTCTTTTTCTGCGTATGCGCGTTTGAATGTATCATTTTCTTATGTAAATCTTAGGTTGGATATTGAAGCACAATAACATGCATAAAGATGTCAAACTCCAACATTAATTGTACTCATCCTAAGACTACATATAACGTCGTTGGACACTACAACAGAGTTGCATTTCAGCAGGAAAAAATGCCATTGCTACTAGTGGACTATTTGTGGCAAATAACCAATTTCAACAATTTGTTATCGTTGGACAATCACGGAATATACAGTGTGGGAAAAACTCAATTGTAAGGAATGTTTTTTCGTTGGTAATAGTTTACTTTTTACAAGGATTTCGTTGCAAATTGAATTTCTTGTCCTTGACATTAGTTATTTTACTTTCTATTAGTTATTCTATTTTCAACGACTATAATGTCTTCGGTCATTGTTGTATATCCAACAAAGATTTTGTTGCAAGTGACTACTCCTGATATAAGGTATCCAAGTTCAAATTCTAGGTTGAATTCACAAAACTACCTTCAGAATGTGAATCTGTACATATATGGTAAGAAAAGCTTAATATTGCTTGGATTTGGACAATATCAGTTTTTTTTTCCAAATCGTTTATTTACATTCATTTTTGCATTCTTAAGAAATATTTCATTTCAAGTTTTAGAAGTGATTTTGATTTTGATATTGTCCAAATTCTCGGGAGGATTCTTGTTTACTTACATAGATAATTTTCATGCAATAATTTGGATTTTTCCTTTTTGGAAAAGTTCTCATGATATCGAATTTTGAAACTATTTAAGCCTAGCTTGTGCACTTCATAAAATAATTTCGAGTTTTATCATTATTTAATAATTTTCAGAGTTGTCTCTCTGTTTTGCATCTTTTCTCAATCTTAATTTCTATTGATTAACTAGCTATCAGGATAATACTATTTATGTCTTGCATCAAATTTCAAGCTTCATCCTATTGTAGTTGGAATATTAAAATTTACATGGAACAAAGCTAATTAATTATCTTCTTGTATTGGAAATTAAGTCTATTTGTTTTTTCAAGTCAATGGCAGCTTCTAGCACTAGTCTTGGCATATGAACCTTCCCGTCGGGTTTAAACGTGCGCAGATGATAATAATATTTCAACAACCAAAAAAATAAGATAAAATTTAGATAACGAGTAACCTGGCCTCCATTTTTGACTGTGTGGACCATTATATATAAAGCAAAAGGTCGTTTTTTATTATTTACTATAAAATACAAAAGATGTCTGAAATTTATTTGCATGTTTGCCTTTGAGGGTTCCAATATATATATATATATATATAAATAATTAATCCTAAGACTAGGGAATTAATCAAGGAATGCGGCAACAGTTTTTTGTACGGTTTATTCCTGTTCACATACCATTTTCTCTCTTGTGTTCCAATCAATTTACTATAACCTTTTACCTCTAGAATCAGTCCACATTTTCAGAGATAATGGACTCCAAAATAGTTAACGTATTGCCTTTGTGCTGGCCAGTCTCCTAGTGTCCATGCCTTGTAAGCTCCATATTCAGCTGATCACCATGATGACCCATTTTCCTCCAAATTTCAATAACTAGGTAACCTTACAATAGACTATTGTATATGTTCATCATATTGAAGACATACATTTATGCATGGCAAAGCATCACTATCCAGGCAAAAATACATGTATTCGTATTCATGGTGAGGAATTACCCTCATAATAAATTTTAAGTATATAAGCATGCTAAGGAATCACTCTCTGAGCAAATCCCATATATCCATAGTCTTTTATCAAGTGAGGAACCACCATTTTGTCAAACCATATAAACTCCATCATATCTCAATATATAAGTATTAATGGGAAATTACCCCATCGTTCGACACGAGAAATCTCTCTACCTGACCAATGTGCAATATAACTTGCTTGAAATAGAAACATTTCGTAAGATGACATCACATATAACAAGCAACACATTTAACATGGCATACTTGCAACATTGAATATTACATGACATGACATACATGTAACAGATGGCATACTTAACTTTACATGACATACTTGCAATGTATAGCAATACATGACAGAATATCTTGTGTAACAGATGAATAACTCGTGACAACATAAATTCTGCATAACAGATAAATATATAATGACTTGGCATGACACATGTTATAACATACATACATACATACACTGCAGTTCTTTTACTTATCACTCATACACATTAAACTGCTAATAAGTTAAAAGCTGACTTACCTTAGTTTTCGCGTTTCTAGACAAAACTCAAACACGATCATGAGGAATTGAAAGTAATGATTTCTAAAAGTTAGAACTTAATCACTAACAATTAGAAATATGGAAACATATCAACTTAGAGTAAAATTATTATTTTACCCTCTATATATAGAAAAATGACAATTTTACCCCTAACTTAAGGATTTTGCATCCTAACTCTAAAAATCACTTAAATTTTATCCTAAACTCAAATATCTATTCAGAAAAATTCAAAACTAAACATAACCATTAAAATTCTATAGGGGCCGAAATTATGATTTTTCTTCCAAGTTCAAAACAGATTTTTGTTTCTAACTTGTTTTGATCAACCTTTTGATCCCTGACTTATAAAGATGTGATCTTCAAATAAAAGAATCACATGGTTTAAAAAGGTGTCCTAAAACATATTCAAGCTTCAAACTCAAGCTCACATGGTTAAAAATCAATCAAAACATAAATTTAGCCAAGAGCATCATTACTTTGGCCTAATCGAATATCTCCTTGCATAAAATTTCATATCTCCGAAACTAACATCAAATATATTTAAAATAATATTCTAACATGTATATAATAGGCTTAGGATCCTTAAATAAAAATATCAAAGCCATTGGATTAGGATTAAACCATAAAAGATTTAAACTTTCTCAAAACAGAAACTGTTTTTCCTCTTCTAGTTTCTAAGTTTTTAGATCTAAGAAAATCTTTCACTAAAACTTTTAATTATGCAACAAATCCTAAAAAAATAATCATATAAACATGTTAACAGTACTCCATAAAAATTTCAGACCAAGATCTATCCATTAACTTGGTCAAAAACTCCAAACTATAACACTCTCTCCAGTTTATCACCTAGAATGACCTTTCTGGGGTTTGAACAACTTTTGATCGACCAATGATCTCAAAATGGAACAAATAAGATATTCACGTAAACTAGACTCGAAAAGGATCAATGTTGATGAATAAAACTTTGTGAGCAAACACTTACAAAAGCTTCTAATCAGGCATACAACAGAGATCAGAAAAACTGCCCGAGAGAGTCTTTTGTGTTCTATCAAGGAAAGTGTAAAGGAGGGTTGCTTTTCATGGGAAGTGGATTGGAGAGCCTCTACATAGGTTATGGAAAGTGATAGGACTGAAAGAAAGCTTGAGTGTTGGCCTTTTCTTCCCATTACACTAAACAAAAATCAGCCCAAGATTTTTTCTCAAGGTGAAGTGTAAGAGTGAAAAAGTGAGGTGGCCCTTTAGATATCTTTCTTCAAAACCTTCTAGAATCTCTTTTGAAAATATCTGGTCAGCCAAGTGGGGGTGAAAACTTAGCCAAGAAGCAATGCTAATGAGACCAAATTCGTGGGCCTTAATGGGCCTAAACCGAATGGATCTACATTTTGGAGTTTTAACAGAGTTTGGGTTGTTATCAAGCCCAAATCCAATGTCTCTTGACCCAATCAATTTTTCAAAGTTAACAAGGTCAGATAATGATGTTCTAACATAAATTTGAAGGATTAATAGCATGTGAGAGTAATTTAATCAAGCAATTAAATACAATGCTAGAAACTGATTCATTTAGATTTTGGAGGTCAACTTTATGGTTTGGATAAAACCGTTTAGGATTTCGATTTCAACCATGCTTTTGGATTCTCTGTTGGACTCCAACCATATAGGATTTCATTAGAGTGGAAATCCTCTTTGGTTTGACACAATTTGATTGGTCAGATGGAATAAAGTTTTTGCTTAGATGGCATGATCTCACACATTGATTTCTTCAAATCCATCAAATGTTCCTTATGGTGCCAATTGTCTCATACTATTCACTATGTGTGACTAAGATCCTGCCAAGTGTCTAAATAAAACCTCTCTAATCTAATTTGGACATTCCACATTGTGATTTTTGAAACACTGCAATTGGTGTGCATAACGAGGTTACTTTTCACTCTGAAAAAGTACTTTTCACTCTGAAAAAGTGAAACATAAACTTAGTACTAAAAATACTTAAATATTTATATTAACCTACAGTAAAAATTATTTACCAAAATTCAACCTCGAAGTGCCCCTAAAAATAATTTCATAGTTTCAAAAAGGCGTTTCGTCCGAAAATATGAAAATAGACTTATTGCGCCATAAAATCTTAAATAATCAACTAAATCTAATGGCGCAGATCATAATGCATTCTGACACTTATAACTACCTCAAATAATTAGAATTGTACTTCTGGCACCATAGTGAGTGATAACACAGACTATGTTGATAGATTAAAACCTATGTGATTGGTCGATTCGTGAAAACTTATAGAGTTTTCACTAGATTCCTAAGCCAATAGAAATTCTACCGTTGAATTTCTAGCAGGCTGTTACACTCATAATCTTGAGCTATGAAGCTATTTAAGCTTGACTTGTGAGTTTCATAACATAATTTCAAATTTTATCATTAATCAATATTTTTTAAATTTTTTCTCTGTTTTACATCTTTTCACAATCGCAATCCTTAATTTCTGTTAATTAACTAGCCGTCACGATAATTCTAATTTTGGCAGGAAATTTCAAGCTTTATAATCCTGTGGTAGCTGGAAATCTGTGTTTTTTTTCTGGTATAGGCGACTAAGTCTATTTGTTTATTCAAGTCAATGGCGGCTTCTAGTACTTTTCCTGGCATATGAACCTTCCCGTCGGGTTTAAATATGCGCAGATGATAGTAATATTTCAACCACCAAAAAAATAATATAAATTATAGACAACGAGTAGCCATCCACTTTTTACTTTGTGGACCATCAAATATAAAGCAAAAGGTCGTTTTTAATATTTACTATAAAATATTAAAGATGTCTGAAATTTAGTTGCATCCTTGCCTGTGAGGGTTCTCTATATATACATAAACATATATATAAATATATATATAATTAATCCTAAGACAATAGTAGTTAGGAGGTTTAAATAATATAACTTTCCTTAAACATAAGTTTTGACTAATGCTACAGACAAACATTTTTATATATACGATATATAGTTTTTTTTTTCAATATAACAAATTTTATTGAAAATCAAATTAGAAGATTACAATCGGTTGTCCACCCAGACTACTTGTGAAATAAATTGTGGAATCACATCCCACCACAATGCAATTTGTTCTACATTCCAAGAATATTAATTTGCTAACCTATGTGCTGCTTCATTTCCCCATCTACTAACATGTTGAATCATGTAGCTGCTAAAGCTCTTCATCATAGCTTTAATCTCTTGAACAACATTAATTTCCTAACAATGACATAGATTCCTATTCAGTTTGTATTTCTCTTATCGCCAGCATAGAGTCACTTTCAATTATCAAGCCAGGTATACCTATATTCATTCATAGCTGAAGTCCCCGCAACACAAGCATTAGCTCAATATTCTCAGGCACTCGAACGGTACCTCATATTCCTTTTTACTGGCCATCATCATCACAACTCCCCCATGTGCATCCCTAGGAATAGCTCCAATTTCTGCACGATGTTGATCAAAGAACATAACTCCATCCACATTAAGTTTCATTGAACTCTTTGGAGGTGATTTCCAAAAACAAACTGATCCCAAACATTTTTGTTGCTTTGCTTTACCAAACTTTTGGACCTTTTGCAAAGCTAAAGCATGGTCAATTGCTTGTTTGGGTTCAATCTTGACCTGCTCGAGTATCAACTTGAGAATTTCTCAAGCTCTTCATGACTGCCTCTAGCTTTTATCAGTCGTGCTATTTCCTCTAGAGGCCTTCTATTACCCGATCGAGACTCTCAGTGACGATATATATATCTCCCACATCTGTATCAAGAAAGGATAGGACGTACTAATATAGAGCATGAGTTATGTCTTCTACTCCTTCATTACAAAATGGACATACCTCATAAGAATTTACTTACTTCTTCTGTAGGTTCTATTTTGTTAGTAAGCAATTTGTATAGGTCCTCCAAGCAAACACTTTCACTTTATTAATAGGGATTTATAGGTTCCTGCACTGGAACACACTCCTTCACATTTATCCTTTCTTGTTTCTCTTAACAATATGTATGCACTTTTAACACCGTATTTACCATTATTGTCGGTAGCCCAAATAAGGTTATCAACTTGCTCTCCGGGACTTAGAACAATCTTGAGGATTTCTACTGCAGTTGGAGGGGAGGAAAAAGCCCTCACCTTATCTAAATTCTACCACTTGGTATTGTCAGTCCATAGTTGTTAGTACTTGTCCTAAAAGTTTAAGCACATAAAAAGAAATAGTTTTAATTATTTATATTATATATTTTGCAATAATGAATAGTTGTGATACTTGTCCCAAACGTGTATTGATAGTTGTGATATTTTCTTTTAAGTATTTTTTCATTTCAAGCTTTATCCTTTGGTAGTTGGAATATTAAAAAAAAATTGTCTTTTTTTTTTTTTTTTAAAAAGAAATGACGGCACCTCCAAACTTTATTAAAACTTTTTTTTTTCAAAAAAGTCAGGCCCCCTGTCCACGAGAGACCCCTATCCCAATTTTATTTAAAAAAAAAAAAATCTCACTTTTGGCAGAAGAAAACCTTAAACAAGCAGGACTAAGACAAACACAAAACCAAAACCTGCCAAGCAACCAAATTAAGGCCTAATACTAGGCAAACCAAGATAATTCAACCTAAACAAACCTCTAAAATGGTGGGGTAAATCATCGGAATCCACATATGTACAATTCATCCCACCTCCCCTTGCCTTGCCAGGAACTCCGCCACTTTACTGCCTTCCCTAAACTGATGAGAGATCCACTACAAGAAAATCGATATTTCCTGATGTTTAAAAATTGCCAGAAAAAGTACATAAATTGCCGCAAATACATTTTCCCAGTGATTTATAAATCGTTGCATATTCATTGCAGTTGTTTGCTCACTTCTATTTTCACCCAACGAACAACAAAAATAGCCGCAAATAATTTTTTTCCGGCATTTTTTTTTTCGCCGCAAATGACCATTCTGTTGGCCTATAAAATCGTTGGGAAAAACTATTTGCAGCGAATATCGTGCGCTGCAAATGTAAAAAATCGTTGGTAAAAATGAATCCTATTCCAATGAAAGCATTAATTCACTGAGAAGAAGTTGATGCGTACGTCTATTCATAATCGCCGTAAATAATCAAGTACTCGCCACAATTGTTGTTTACAATCCCGACAGAATAGTTAAATCGTTGGAATTGAATTCATTGTCGACATACTACAATTGCTGTAAATAGATTTTCGCTACGATTTTATTTATCATCGGAAATAGTTTCAGAGTATGAAACTGAGTTTTCTGACGACGTTTTTTCGCCGCAAAAACTATATTTTCGATGAAAGTTAATCGCCGCAAAATCAGTTTTGCAATGTGGATATAACTATTTTCGGCGAACTAAAATCGCCACAAATACACTTTGAACAATTTGTTTTTTTTTTTTTTTTTCGTCTACCCAGTTAGCGTTAATGCAAATTTTAGGTTTTGTGGTCAATAGTTGGAAGTCAAGTGTAGTGTGATTAAGAAGAATCTATAACAAATACGTAATTTATAACAAATCTACCTTTAGTACAACTTTATAACATATTCAAGAAATACTATTTTGATATAGGGTCAAATTCACCTACATTTTCATTACACTATATTAGCGAAGGAAACCATCAAGGGACATGATTATTATACCCAACAACCTGCATGGACATGATTTATTTGATTGTAAACTTGAAACATGCATCAAGCATTAACATCATTAACCTATCAAAATTCAACCTGTAAAATAATGCATCAATTCATCCAAACTCAAAATTCAACTCATAAATGCATCAATTCCCATCAACAAATATTAAGGGCACCATTTGCATCTAATTCAAATATTTAAGTGCATCAATTCATCCAAACTCATATTATATATTTATACACTTGGATGGTGCATTATACTCATATCAAGTACAAACTAAGCTAGGGAAAAGGGTGAGTGGAAGAAGGAAGTGGTGGAAGAAGTTTTCAACGAAGTGGAGGCTGGGATTATATGTGGTTTAACTGTTAGTAAAACTGGTAGACCAGATAAACAAATATGGGCACCTTCAAAAAATGGGACTTATAGTGTGAAATCTGCTTACCACTTTGAAATGCAGAGAAGGAAGAGGCTGCTGGGAGAGTCCTCGAAGGATAATACTGCAGATGAAGGATGGAGTGACATTTGGAGATTGAAAGTTCTAGGAGTTACAAAGATCTTCATATGGAAAGCTTTAAACAATTGCCTGCCAACTAGAAGGAATTTATTAAAGAGAAAAATACTTGAAAATGCTTGCTGTCCCATCTGTAATCAGTATGAAGAAACTATATGTCATGTTCTGTGGAGTTGTGGTGCAGCAGTGGATGTTTGGGCAGAAGGTAGTAGTCCAGTTCAGAAGTGGCCATCAGAAGAAGTGGATTTTGGGTTTGTATGGAGGAAAATGACACTATCTCTGAGCATTGAAGAATTGGAATTGATTGCTATAGTCTTGAGGAATATCTGGTTAAGGAGAAACAGATTTATATTTGAATCATGCTTTAATAGCCCTGCAAGCATTTTTAAGCAAGCTGAAATGATTAAAGCTGAGTATATGGCAGCAAACAGTACAGAATGGCCAAGAAGAAATTGTGCAGAAAGAGAGATGGTGAGATGGAAGAAACCTAGGGAGAGGGTAACAAAAGTCAATTGGGATGCTGCTTTTCTGAAAGAAAATAAGAGGATGGGAGCTGGAATTGTGTGTCGAGATCAAGAAGGAAATATTCTGCTATCTGCTTGTATACCACAGTTAAGAGTTATGTCAGCAACTCAAGCAGAAGCTACTGCTTTATGGAATGCTATAAAGATATGTGATGAGCTGCAGATGGGTGAAGTTGAACTAGAGGGTGACGTTTTATGCATTGTAAAAGCTGTTAATGATAGAAATGAAAATTGGGAATGGGGAGGTCAGCTAATTGAAGATATCCGGGGTTTATTACATAATAGACCTCAATGGCTAGTTACTCATACTTTTAGAGAGGCAAACAAAGCAGCTGATTTTTTAGCAAAGCTTGCATTGAATATAGATGAAGAGGTAATCTGGATGGAAGATGGCCCTGAGGGTCTGTATAGTTTGATTTTACAGGACAAAAATGTAATTGATTCTTCTTAATAAAATACTGAGGTATGTTTTGATTCAAAAAAAAAAAAAAATGTACAAACTAAGCTACTAATTACATAAGCCACAGATGATTGTTATTGCAGATTTTGAGGAGTCGAATATCTCACTAAAATAACATGAATGTTCCACACCTCTATTTAAGGATTAACAACTGGCCAGGGGTGGGTGGAACATCTTCATACAACAATGCACCAGCCCTTGAGGATACATGTGGCAATCATCAGCCTGGCTAAAGAGGTAATTGTCGACAACAAGTATCAGAATTATAGAAAGGTTGATTTGGCATTAAAGGCATATATCACCAGCAATGAACTATTGTTAGATAATGGAAAAAGAAATAATATATATAATTGCCAATACACCAGGTCTGAACATTAAAAAATGGAAAAAGAAAATCCATTATTCAGTTGTTAGAAACATTATTGAGAGGATGATAGAAAGACATTTTTGGTAAGGAGATTTCCTCACAGCCAACAAATTATCAACAGAACTTGACTAGTAAATACTCAAGAAAGCATCGGCGGCTTGCATTCACAGCTACATTTCTTGCTGGAATCACTCAAGCCACCCTAGGGTTCTTCAGGTAATTAAATCCCATATCTTCACAAGTTAGGAAAATAATTTTTGTCTTAAATGTCTATTACTATTGGTCTTGCATCACTCATATTCTTTTTTATGGCCCTTGAAGGTTTCTAGCATTCTGCCAACTGTGAATATGGTGGTTTGGGTTTTATTATCAGGTTTGGTTTCTTGATTGACTTCCTATCCCATGCTGCCATTGTTGGTTTTTATGGGTAGAGCTGCCAGCACTATTGCACTCCAACAGCTTAAAGGTTTTCTTGGAATAAAAAAGTTAACAAAGAAAACTGATATTATCTCTGTAATGCACTCAGTATGGGGCTCAGTCAATCATGGAGTAAGAGCTCTTTTTCCTCTATCTCCATCACTTTGTTTTGCCTTTCTCATCCTCTTTCTTAAGAAGGAGATCACATCAGACACCTTTCAAATCTCTTTCCCTCACAGCAAATTAGCAATTACAAGTTTCTTCCAAGCTTTCTAGATTAGTGTTTTCTAGATTAGAATTAAGATAAGGGCTAGCTGCGAAATGGAAGACCATTTTCGATTGGTCATTAAGGAAAATAATTAGATTATAATAATAAATGTGAACATTTAAACACTTTTTAATTTCAAATTTTCAACATTTTTATCTAATCATTATATAATTATTACAACTGTCCTAAACTTTAAAACAAAATATAAAAAATAATTCAATTTTTTCAAATTCTAAAATAAAAATAATATTCAAAATGTATATTTTAACATGAATATTTTAATATTATAATTTTTGTATTCGACTTTTTCTATCTCATTTTTCGAAACTCCATAAACATCTTAACTCAACTCATTTCACTACTATTTACAAACCATTTCATTATTATTTATAAACTATCTCATCTCATCTCATCTGATCATCACAAGTTTTAAAACCCACTTATTCATTAGCTTCTTCCATGAACACAACAAAGAACACGCACGTCGCACTCCAACATAATGGTCAATTTCAATTTTCATTATATCAAGTTATTTAGAATTTTCTCGTACATGTTAATTCTTGGAATCATGGCTCTCCTACGTCTCTGAACATGATTTTTTACGATATTTTTTCTATCCATTAACGCTTTGTAATTTGGTTTGAGAGAATATTGTAACTACGTACAGCAGAAATTAAAAACTGAGATTGAGAAAATATGTAAAATAGAGAGAAAATTATGAGATTAGAATTTATTCATAGTACAAAATTAGTTTGAAGCCCACAAACCAAATTTAAAAATAGTTAAAGGTTTTTATCAGGATCTTGCCTAAAAAATAAAATCTCAATTGTTGCGTAAAAATAAAATAAGTGTCTTGCCAAAAATTTGGTCCAAACCGAAATAAGAATCATCTTTAAAAGTGACCGTGAAATATTACGTAAAAAGAAAAAAGATTTAAATCAATAATTTAGAAGGAAAAATGGCCGATTTCGGGGTCAAAATGGGGACTAACAAGCGTAGCAAGATACGAGGACTTGAGCGCCTAATTAAAAAGCTTCCAAAATTGATGTCATATGCATGTACAATTCAGTCTACTTTCAATAGATTGGTAGATAGTGTTTTGTCTAGTACTGATGGCCAATTGGCCCAATTCTGTGGATGATCATTGTCTAATCTCGATTTTGTTGCCAAACTCCAGGGTAGCATGAGGAGAACTTTTTCATATGCATGGTTCTTTTCTCCGGTAAAGAGAGTGTTAACGCCTAAAAAAGGTGCAGTTTGGAAGGAGAGAGAGATTTATTTTAGGACGCGATGAAGTGGGCTAGGTCTCGATCGTATTGTGTGGAGCCCCCACCGGTGGTTCAGTGCGGCTGTACGATGTCCGTGTGTACATCCATAATGGTGAACAGTATTTAAATATAGAAAAAATAAAAAGAGATGAACACAGATTTACGTGATTCGACACTAGGTCTACGTCTACAAAAGTTTGGGGAGGAGAGATTCCACTATAATATAATTGTTTACAGTCTCTCATAGCCTCTCATTTCTCATTGTACAATAGAAGCTGGAGATCTATTTGATGGAGAAGATGTTCCCGCTGGAGCTCCCCATTTAGAGGTTGAAGAAGAAGTCCAAGAAGAAAAACCCCAGAATCCCTTTTGAGTCGTCTGGCCGCTTGCTTTTGTCTAACCATCTTTCCTCGTGCGCCTTGGTAGTGGTGAAGGATGGCTACTTTGCGTGTCTAATTGTCTCTCACTTTCCCACTTTCTCCTGACACCTCATGCCTCCTGACACACTTCTCTCCCTTGTCCCTTCTTGTCCCATTTTCCTCTCTCTTCTTTTATCTTCTAATGATGGTCATTTGATGGGCTAGGCCTAGTCTTGGGCTTGATGTATTTTACTCCCTCACAGTTGCCCGCAATTTTTAATGGCAATTTGGTCCAAAAACCCAATCTTTTGGGACAAAAACTTTAATTCCAAAAGAAATGATCTGTTGTAGTGATAATTATAATTTTCTCAAATTTCTAAACAAAGCATTAAAAAATACAAATTTCAAAACAAAAATTATATTATATTCTAACAATATTTTAACTTTATAGTATTTTTATTCAACTTTTTCTCTCTCATTTTTCAAAATTCTATAAAATATTTTAACTTATCTCGACTCACTATCCAAATTAACCTTCTCGAAATAAATATCATTTATTTTCTTTGTTTTTCTGTCTTTGGCAATCTTTTACTAAGCCACGTTACCGCGTACTACTGTCCCTTGTACGTTCAAGTGATATTAATTGGTTTTGTTTGTCGGCTTGAGATCATTTCCATGGTTCAATCAAACATTTATCCAAAAATACTATATATTAGTACGTAGTTAGTACCCAAAATATGTCCATTTTACAATAGAATATTAAAAGAAAATCTCAATGCAATAAACTACGTCAATCACAAGCTTACAAGTCTAACTTATACACATGTAATTGCATAGCTCCGAGCACTGGACTCAACTTAGTTAAATTTTGCCTAAAGTTTAGTTAGGTTGCATAAAAAGTGACTACAATGAACTCAATATAACTACAATATTTTTAGTCAAAGGTTTTTCACTGACCAAATTTGACCGGCCCAAATTGCTAACCAAATATTATTTTGGACATAAAAAATTATAATGGGTTTTATCACTGGCCGGATTTTTCTTCTTGTGACCTGGATTTTTACAAAGCTCCTAGTAAAAATTTTTGTCCCATTTTTGCTCTAGGCCAGTTATTCGCTTGACTAGACCTGTTAATTAGGGTTTAGGGTTTCATATATATATATATATATATATAAATATATATATGTAGAAAACTTTTGGCCACCGTAATGTTGTAATGTGTATTCGACTATCATACAAGACAAAGTTCTTTGTAGTCCCGTGGATGTATGCATGTTGTCAAATCACGTAAATCTTGTGTGTCGTGGACATAGGTGATTTTGCAAATGTCATGGGTTTGGAGGTTGTGCTGAAGATCAATCATCAATGGGCTAGACGGCATATAAGTTGGGTGGGTATGCATCTTACGTGACCGAGAAGATTGTGCCGAAGATCAATTCATGAGTAGCACGCTACTACTATTGAAAGAATTGGGGACACCTCCAGGACTACTTTTGACAACACTCCATAACATGTTTTTTAAGATAGGGCATCATCTCTGCCGTATTCAAGAGGAGGGCTTCACCACTTAGGGTACCTTGAGCTTTATAAAAACAACTCCAAATAAGCATGCAAGAAAATTGATGTAGAGACAAATTTTTTTATTAACTTAATCATTGGGAGCATCATCTCCAATCTACACAACAGTATGACACAGATGGCCAATATGCTTCAGCAATTCATGCAAATCCAGGCCACCACAAATAATCAAAACACTTAGGCCATAAATGAATTGCGAGCACCAGAAATAAGATGAATACAACACTAAGCACTCTGGAGAAAGGAAAGTTTCCGGCACAGCCTCAATCTAATCCTCAACTGTACCAGCAACAACCACAATAGGTACATAATGTCTCAGGTGATGATGATATTGAGACAACAAAGGCAATTCTTAATATGAGAAGTGGAAAGGAAGTTCCCCAACCTGAAATGACCATGGATAGACAGGAAGCTGCCCTACACCTAAAGATGTAACAGAGTTTGAAGAAGCTAAAAAAGAACAAGAGGTGGTGAGATCGAAGTCGAAGAAGCCTGAAATTGCAGAGGCTGAAACAAGTAGAGGGTACCAACTTGTGGTACCCTATCCTCAGAGAATCACATCTAGCCAAAAGAATAAATACCACACTAAGATCCATGAAATCTTCAAGCAAGTGAAAATTAATATTCTACTATTGGAAGGCATACAACAAGTTCCTTCATATACAAGATTTTTGAAGGACTTATGCATGGTGAAGAGGAAGCTGAATGTAAAAAAGAAAGCTTTCCTAACAGAGCAAGTCAGTGCATTGATAATGAACAAGACTCCTTAGAAGTTTGGCGATCCCAGCTTTTCCAACATTTCCATTATGATCGGTGAGTCACTCATTGGGAGAGCTCTACTTGATTTGGAAAGTAGTGTGAACTTGTTACCATTCTCAGTATATGAGCAGCTGGGACTGGGGGAGTTGAAAAAGATCTCTATCAAGCTACAGTTGGCTGATAGATCAGTCAAGATGCCAAGGGGTATTGTTGAAGATGTGCTGGTACAGGTAGACAAATTTTACTACCCAGTGGATTTTGTAGTACTTGATATTCAGCAACCTACCTCCACTATTTACCATACACCTATCATCCTTGGATGTCCATTCCTTGCTTCCTATAATGCATTGATCAATTGTCGAAGTGGAGTATTGAAGCTCACATTCGGCAATATGACATTGGAAATGAATGTGTTCAACACCTGAAAGATGCCTAGTGGATGCGATGATTCAAAGATACATGCAGTTGATATGGTATATGATTTTGATATTTCAAAGCTGTTATCAGCATTTGATTGTAAGAGTGTATTTAAGGATGACTCACAAGAGCAATCTGAGACTCTTGGTGTGACAATTCCTTCATCATTAGAGTTGACAAATTCAGAGGAGTAGTTGACAGAAATAGACAAGTCTCCTCAGTTATTAGATATGAGTTACATGAGCAGTTGGCGTAGACTAGCCTTTGAAGCTCTTGATTTACCAGAAGTCATGAAATCATCAGAAGAAGTCCCCACACTGGAGTTGAAACCACTATCCAAGGACTTGAAGTATATTTTTCTGGGCCCAGTTGAGGGCACGTTTCCAATAGTCATTTCCTCTCAACTCACTTCAAAGCAGGAAGCCGAATTATTGGTAGTGTTGACACAACATTGAGGAGCAATAGGCTGGATTATCGCAGACATCAAGGGCATTGATCTTTCAATATGCACCTACAACATTTTTCTGGAAGAAGATTCGAGACCAATCCATGATGCACAGCAGAGGTTGAATCCCACCATGAAGGAGGTGGTGAAGCAAGAGGTGTTGAAATTGTTACATAAAAGACAATGTACTACATGAGTGTGTTTTTTAGGTCAATTTGTTCAGCTCTATTTTTGCCAATTCCAATTCGTCTAATGAATCTACTTAACATGGAAACAGAAATTTTGTATAGATGATAGCTGAATGCGAAGGCGATAGGTACGTACTTCTTGATCTTCACCGGATGTGCAGCGGAGGTGGTGAATATGGGCAATGACAAGGTGGTGACTTAGCCCAGAATTTCAATTGTTTGGGGACTGGCTGTGATGGTTTTGGTTTACTCCATTGGCCACATCTCCAATGCCCATTTTAATCGAGCCATTACCATTGCCTTTGCCACTTGTAAGAGATTTCCATGGAAACAGGTATAACTCCATCTTGACCATTCCTTCCATCTCTTCAACCCAAATAATGGATAAAGCTAATATATATATATATATATATAAATATTTAAAAAAAAAAAAAAAGAGGACAGTACTCCAATTTTATTGATTCCCTTCACTTATGGTAGAATAAAACCGTGGTTACAGCCAGATGCATGGGGGTTACAGATTTTCACCAAAAAACCAAAACCCAGGCATCAAAAAATTAAACAACCCAACCACAATACAAAACAATCAATAATGTTCATTAAAAAAAATAAATAAATAAAAAATTATAGTACCAAGATGGAGTAAAAAGGGTGAAACGAAAGGCACCTGCAAAAAGAAAACACCAACAAATAATATCAACTCAAGTAAAACAAATAGAACTTACCAGTGGAAACCTACTTGAACCGGTAGGGAAGACCAATTCTGTCATACGAAGAAGACGTTGGAGGTGACCGATCAAGTTCTCACTATTAATGGTCAAATCCATATTTAAACCCTTAACTCCCTACTTGGCTAAAAAATCTACCACGACATTACCCTCACGAAAAACATGGGTCAAACGATACTCTACACAGCCCAAGAGACCCTGCAACTCTTCCTAGAAATCCTCTAAGTATCAAATATTGCAAGCTCCTTTTGTAATCTAGTTAACAAGTAATTGAGAATCTGTCTCAATATCAACCCTACCAAAACCTAACTGACAGCACCTTTGAACCCCTTCCAATAAACTTCTCAATTCAACAAAATTATTAGACCCCTCACCCAAGAACGCGGAATAAGCTGCATGCAATCTACCACAACTATCACGAATCACCCCAACACCCACCAACCGAGGATTCTCTAAGCTACTACCATCTGAGCTCAGCTTCATCCAACCTTGTGGAGGCCGGATCCATCTAACCACACGAACTTGCCTGGGTTTGGGAAATAAAAAAGAATTTTCAATCTCTGTAAAATAGCAACATCATGGGAAGAGATCCTAGAAACTTTCATGACTAAAGAAATAATCCTACGAATCCAAAACTCAATCACATGCCAAAACAACTGAACTACTCTACCTTATCCTCAAATCGAGCCTTACAATGTCTATCCCAAAGCAACCAAGAGGCAATAGACAGAAGAAGACAAAAAATAATCCATAACTGAGAAGACTTTCCAGCACGGCTAAATCAAAAATTAGTTTACTCCTTCCACGTCTGAAAAACTCCCATGTGAACACCTAACTGGACCGCAGCCAGACATCAAATTTGTCTAGCAAAATCACCAGTACACAGCACGTGGTTTAAATCCTCCATATGACCCCTGACACAACAATTGCATTTAGAAACCATAGGAATGCCAATATTCTGCACCTTATCATCAACACTCAAACAATTATGGGATGCCTTCCACATCATTTCTTATGAAGATTGGTATGCCAAATCCAATAAGCCCAAGGTAAGGGAGGCGCTCTAATGCGGATATAATCCCAGGCACTTTTAGTAGCAAATTTACTATTATTATCCTTCGGCCGAACAAGAACATCGTGCACAAACTTCCTCCTAACCAAAAATTGATATAACTCAAGAGTTTTGCTTTGACCCACTAGTCTCTCCAAAAGGGGAATATCCCATTCGTAATCAATCTGACACTCTTTAATTTTCATCAAAGGTTTCTTAAAAACCTGGTAATGAGCACTAATAGGACCACCATCACCTGTGACACCCCGACTCCCACGTACAAAACAACACAGGAGTCGTAACGTCAGGATGATGACAACACGGGTCACACATCCCAACGATAAGTGCTCAAGTGTGTGCAACGTGCAACCAGAGCACCAAAGAGTCGCATCGGTTAAAATAAATAAGTTTACTAAGTACCAGAATTTTATTTAATACAAAAATAACCCAAATAAATATCCAAAATTACAGCAAAAGCCAAATACATTAAACAAGCGAGAAATAAATTCCATAATCCAAATTGACAATAACCACATATCACCTCCACCAGGAAGCCGATCACACAAGTTCCACAACCTCACCTGCACCAAAATCTACAGTACCATAAAATGGTACTGCAGGAAAGTAATAATCCAAACAATCTCCAAAATCAAAATACATTTAAGCTTGGTTTGGATAGTGAAAGTGTTTGAGAATGTTTGTGAATAGTAGTAAAAAAATAATAATAGAATATTGAATAGTAGTAAAAAGTAGGTGAAAAGAAATGAATAGTAGAAAAAATAGGTGAAAATAATAATAAAATAAAAAATAGTGGTGAGAATGTTTGAGAGTAGCTGAAGTACTCTTGATACCCAAACTAAGCTTTAATGCTACCAACCATGCATGCATATGATGTACTATGCACCAGATCCAAAATATCATTTTTCCCAGAAAAATGAATATTTTTCAACACACGCCAAAATCCCATTTTTGGCCCAAATTTACACAAAAATATTTGTCAAACACTGTAGGTGGGAATCACAGGTGCGACTCTACCACCATCCCTATCACGTGCACCGTAGGCGGGAATCGCAGGCGGGACTACACCACCATCCTTGCTTACTACCATCCCTACAGTTCCTTTCCACACAACACAAAAGCCCACTAAAGCACTGTAGGCGGGAATCACAGGCGGGACTCTACCACCATCTCTATCATGTGCACTGTAGGCGGGAATCGCAGGTGAGACTACACCACCAACCCTACGCGTACACCGTAGGCGGGAATCGCAGGTGGGACTATACCACCATTCCTGCTTACCACCATCCCTACAGTCTCTTTTCCTTTAAATCACATAAAAACCCAATTTTCTATAAACACATGAACATCAATGCAATTACATGAAAACCCAGTTTTTAATTTACAAACATGAACATGCGTGCATATGCAATGTACCAAACCAACAACAATATCCAATAACCAATTCCAATAACCAAACACAACTCCAACCTCCAATCCATCCGACCCCCAAAACTCCTCGGACTCAGTCCGGCATAACCAACCAATCATAGTAATAATAAATCAGTCAGCGCAAAAATATATTAAAATCTCAAAAGATGTTTGGAAAAATACTTACAGCGCAATATAATAATTTTCGGAGGATCACGAGAGAGCTGGAAAGGCCAAAACAGCAACTCCACAGTGTAAAAACACTGTGGCCAAAATACACAGTATACCCAAATTTCAACGAGAGCAAACAAAAGCTAGGGAACAGTAGGATAGGGCCTATGGAAGGTGGTGAAGCTAGTGAAAGTGACGGTTGGCCGTGGGTGGCGGCCGAAATGCCAGTGGAAGGCCAAAAAGACCGAAATGGAGATGAGCTCGTGGAGGTGGCTCCGACGACTGATCGGAGCCGGCATTTGGTGCTTTGGGATGCAGGGATGCCGAGGATGAAGTGGTGAAGAGGTGGTGGCCGGAGGTGGCCAGATCGCGACGCTGGAGCTCAAAACGCCGTGCAGCTTAGGTGGTACGTGCGAGCTATTGTCGGCGAGGGAGGGGCTGAAATCACGGTGGTGGAGAAGAGAGGGAGAGAGGCCGTGCCGACCACCAGCGGCGCACTGCAGCGCTGGGTGGGGAGAGGTGTTCGGCCGAAGGGGAGAGAGAGAGAGAGAGAGAGAGAGAGAGAGAGAGAGAGAGGGCTAGGCAACAGGAGAAATAAGAGGAAAAGAAAAGAAAAAGAAGGAAAAGAAAAACTAAAGGAAAGAAATGAGGTTCAATCCTCACATCTTGGGGTCCAAAAAATAATCCAACGAAAATGATTTTAAAACCATAAACTAAATAAAATAATTCAAACTCAGTGAAATGCTCAATTAAAACAATAATAATTTTAAAACTCAAAAACAAACAAATTTAAATTAAAGATCAATTTAAATGTCAAAACAATAAATAATAATAAGAAAACACATTAAAAATAATTTTTTCAACTTAAAAATATTATAAAATAATATTCTAAAACACCAATAACTTTTAAACAAGAGAACCAATTTCTAAATTAATTAAAATAATCATTCAATAAAAATACACTAAAATACGGGGTGTTACATTCTCCCCCCTTAAATAAAATTTAGTCCACGAAATTTACAGGGTCAAACATCACGCTAAGACAGTTATAGCTACAACTCTGAACACGCTAGAGAAGACCAAGCCATCAACAATTTCCAACAAGCATGAGTAATACTCTCCCAAGTCTACTCCTATAGGCAATTCCATAATACTCGCGTTAGTCTCTCAGTACTCCTAGGGTGGCTATAAAATCTAAAATCTACATTCCACAAGAACCTTAATACAACACCTAGTAAATTTCAATGGTTATCTTCACACAATAAACTGCTAACCTCAATCAACTCTTAAACTATAACTTCCAAACCTTCCTGGTATTTTATACCTTTGGCAACTAAGCATAATTTGCACAACCAAATGATTAATCTCTACTTACAAGTATCGTCTCAAATTTTCAAATCACAAATAGTTCCCTAAAAATCAAAACAAGATTTGAATCCTTAATCATATCACAACACAACACCATTGAGTACAAGGCAGCTCAACACTTACTAACCAGAAAACTCTCACCACAATTAGTAGAAAATTCTTAATCTCCCAAACCCATGAATTAATACACTTTCCTCAAACTCATCCAGAATTCCTTATTGAATCTGCACTATCTATTATCCTTAAATTAATATCGATCAATCCTGAAACCTGTCACTAAAACCTCAAACTAATAATAATTATTTTCCTGGATTCAATCCAAATATACAATCCTCAAATAAATACACAAACTAAATCAATACCTTCAATCCCCAAAGAAATACTCTTTAAAAAAATTCCTACATCACTACTCAACTCTGATCAGCCCTATTTTAATGGTTATAGCCTAATCAGCCTCCAAAATAAATCAAACTAGCACCCTAAGCCTGCATAATTAAAACTTAAATCTTATTACCAATTAGCCCTCAAATCTGTAATTCTAAAAGCTCAATTTATAGTAGAATCACTTTCTGAAATCTGTAAAATCGAAGAACCTATATCCAGTAATAAATCAATCAACTCCCGAAGCCTTTCAAATTTAAGACATTAAATAATAACCAATCATTTTCTATAGTCTGCAGAACCTTAAACCTTTGGTGAAATTCTCATAAATTCATCCTTAAAGTTTGTTGATCTTACAACCTTCAATTCTAAAGCCTCATATCAAATTTTTATAAAATCTAAAATCTCAATTATCCTACGAAAGAGATCACCTAGACCATAACGTTCCTTACAAGCCTTGATAATACCCAAGCAAACCAGATTAATAAAACTTTAAGCCTACCACACTAAATATTAATACCTATCAATAGCCTTCTCGGTCGCACCATCTTCCTGCTATAGCATAACCCTTAACCCCACTTAAGTCTCCGAACAAAAATTTCAAATAAGAGCAAACGTAACACCCAATTTCAAATAAAATAATCCGACATAAAAATTAAAGTAGAATAAAACCAATAAAATATAATAACATACAATAAATTCAAACCATTAAAAATAACATATTTCAAATTAAATAATTTCAAATCACAACTTTAAAACTTTCTGGTACTCCACCTAAAAGACATGTGGTTTTACCCAGAGACGAACTGCTCTGATACCACCTGTGACGCCCCGACTCCCACGTACAAAACAACACAGGAGTCATGACGTCAGGATGATGACAACACGGGTCACACATCCCAACGATAAGTGCTCAAGTGTGTACAACGTGCAACCAGAGTACCAAAGAGTCGCAACGGTTAAAATAAATAAGTCTACTAAGTTCCAAAATTTTATTTAATACAAAAATAACCAAAATAAATATCCAAAATTACAGCAAAAGCCAAATACATAAACAAGCGAAAAATAAATTCCATAATCCAAATTGACAATAACCACATGTCACCTCCACCAGGGAGCTGATCCCACAAGCTCCACAACCTCACCTGCACCAAAATCTACAGTACCATAAAATGGTACTACAGGTAAGTAATAATCCAAACAATCTCCAAGATCAAAATACATTTAATGCTACCAACCATGCATGCATATGATGTACTATGCACCAGATCCAAAATATCAGTTTTCCCTGAAAAATGAATATTTTCTAACACACGCCAAAATCTCATTTTTGGCCCAAAAACATAATCTGTCATTTTTCCAGAAAATGATTTATACAAAAATATTTGTCGGACATTGTAGGCGGGAATCACAGGCGGGACTCTACCACCATCTCTATCGCGTGCACCGTAGGTGGGAATCGCAAGCAGGATTACACCACCATCCCTACCTACCATCATCCCTACGCGTACACCGTAGGCGGGAATCGCAGGCGGGACTATACCACTATCCCTGCTTACCATTATCCCTACAGTTCATTTCCACCCAATACAAAAACCCACTAGAGCAATGTAGGCGGGAATCACAGGCTGGACTCTACCACCATCCTTACTTACCACCATTCCTATCGTGTGCACCGTAAGGGGAATCGCAGGCGGGACTATACCACCATCCCTACGCGTACACCATAGGCGGGAATTGCAGGCGGGACTATACCACCATCCCTACAGTCTCTTTTCCTTTAAATCACATAAAAAATGCAGTTTTCCATAAACACATGAACATGAATGCAATTACACGAAAACTCAGTTTTAATTTACAAACATGAACATGCGTGCACATGCAATGTCCCAGACCAACAACAATATCCAATAACCAATTCCAATAACCAAACACAACTCCAACCTCCAATCCATCCGACCCCCAAAACTCCTTGGACTCAGTCCGGCACAACCAACCAATCACGGTAATAATAAATGAGTAAGCGCAAAAATATATTAAAATCTCAAAAGATGTTTGGGAAAATACTTACAGCGCTATATAATAATTTTTGAAGGATCACGGAAGAGCTGGAAACACCAAAACAGCAACTTCACAGTGTAAAAACACTGTGGCCGAAATACACAGTATACCTAAATTTCAACGGGGTCAAACGAAAGTTAGGAAACGGTAGGGTAAGGCCTATGGAAGGTGGTGAAGCTAGTGGAAGTGACGGTTGGCCGTGGGTGGCGGCCGAAACGGCAGTGGAAGGCCAAAAAGGCCGAAATGGAGATGAGCTCGTGGAGGTGGCTCCGGCGACGGATCGGAGCCGGGATTGGGTGCTTTGGGTTGTTGGGATGCCGAGGATGAAGTGGTGAAGAGGTGGTGGCCGAAGGTGGCTAGACGACGGCGCTGGAGCTCAAAACGCCTTGCGGCTTAGGTGGTGCGTGCGGGCTATTGCCGGCAAGGGAGGGCTGAAATCACGATGGTGGGGTCACCAGCAGCTGGGGAAGAGAGGGAGAGGGGCGGTGCCGGCCACGAACGGCACACGGCGGCACTGGGTGGGGAGAGGTGTTCGGCCGAAGGAGTGAAAGGAGAGAGAGAGAGAGAGAGAGAGAGAGAGAGAGAGGGTCGGGCTGGGCAACAGGAGAAATAAGAGGGAAAGAAAAGAAAAAGAAGGAAAGGAAAAACTGAAGGAAAGAAATGAGGTCCAATCCTCACATCTTGGGGTCCAAAAAAGATCCAACGAAAATGATTTTAAAACCATAAACTAAATAAAATAATTCAAACTCAGTGAAATGCTCAATTAAAACAATAATAATTTTAAAACTAAAAAAAAAAAATTAAATTAAAGATCAATTTAAATGTCAAAACTGTAAATAATAATAAGAAAACACATTAAAAATAATTTTTTCAACTTAAAAATATTCTAAAATAATATTCTAAAACTCCCATAACTTTAAAACAAGAGAACTAATTTCTAAATTAATTAAAATAATCCTTCAATAAAAATACACTAAAATACGGGGTGTTATAACCATACTCCGAATTATCATACCAGAAAGAAATATTACCCTCCCTAGCCATCCATTTTGAATTATTCAGAACCTCGAGAATACTACGAACAATTGATTTCCAAAACCGAGTATCCTTATTAGGATTCAGAAGGGATAAATGATTACCCTGAACATACTCTCCTCTAAAGCCTTCTGAATATCCCCAAAATCATAAATACCCAAGCCACCTTCCTCCGTAGGAGTATAAATATGTTTCCTGGCCACCTACTTCCGCTTACCTACAAAATCACCCCAAAAGAAGGAACTAAGAATCCTATTCAAAGTCGTATGCACCCCATTAAGAACCTATAAAACAACAAGAAGATGAGTGGCCATGCTTGACAAAAAATGGCACAAATGAATTACCCGACCACCAAAAGAGAGCAATTTCATTTTTCACCCTGCAATTTTCTTATTTATTTTCCCAAGCAACTCATCAAAATCACAAACCTTAAGCCTACCAACCACAATAGGAACACCCAAATACTTAAAAGGAAAGGAACCATCCGAAAAACCAGTTATACGGAGAATAGAGGATTTTCTAGAAGCAGGAATCTTTTTAGAGCAGAAAATAGCACTTTTATCTTTATTGAGAACTTGGCCTGTCCAAATCTCATAAACATTTAAGACCTCCATAAAACATTTCATAGACTGCTTCCCACCATTAGCCAATATAACAATACCATCAGCATACATAAGGTGGGAAATAAGAGGAGTACCCCTAGCCTGAGTTAATTGACCAATTTTACCATGCTTAAATGCTTCCTTTAGTAGACGAGACAAAACCTCTTGCATATTAATAAATAAAGAAGGTGAAAGAGGGTCTCCTTGCCTTAGACCCCATTCACCTTTAGAAACCCAAAGATGTGTCATTCATCATAATAGAGTACCAACGGGTGGAGATACACAATTTAATTAGATTGCAAAACTGAGAAGAGAAACCAAAAGAGTCCAAAACATATAAAAGAAAACTCTAATTCACTTGATCATAAGCCTTGGACATATCAAGTTTAAGTAGAACATTACCCCCATGAGACTTTTTATTAATTGAATGAACAATTTTCTGAGTAAGACTAATGTTTTCAAAAATGCTGCGACCAGGATAAAAGCCCCTTGCTCATGAGAAATCATCTTAGAAAGGAGATTCGTCAGACGACCCACAATGATCTTGGCACAAATCTTATAAATCACCGAACAAAGGCTAATAGGCCTAAATTTATCAAAACCATTAGGTGTATCAACCTTGGGAATCAGCATAATAAAAGATGCAGTATAAAATCTAGGAAGGGAATTATGTTGAAAAAAAATCAGAAATGGCTTCCAATAAATCATCTTCAACAATATCCCAACAAACCCTGAAAAACCCAGAACCAAAACTATTTGGATCCGGGCTACTCTCAATAGGAATGCTAAAAAATGCATCCTTAATATCCCCAATGGAAGGAATACTACAGAGCATCAAATTCTCATCTTCAGTAATCACAGGAAGAATCAAATCCCCTAAGTTGAGTAACTCACAACTACTGCTCTCACCCAAAAAATTATGGAAATAATCAACTGCTGCCTGATGCATTTCAAGTGGGATTTTAAAAAGAGTACCATCCCCCAAACACATATCAGTATCCCTTTTGTGATGTTTGGCATTCAAGTAAGCATGAAAAAACTTAATATTTTGATCTCCATCTTTAAGCCAACTTTTCTTGGCCCTATGAGAAAGGCGAATGTCTTTTCGACCCTTCCAAGTTAAAAGCTCCAAATTAGTAGCCAGGAGATTATTGTCATCCTCAACTGAAATGGAGTTTTGAAGGCGAGTTTCCAAGCTATCAATACGAGTCTCCAGATCACTAATAATAACATTAGTTCTCCCAAAAACATGTTGATTCCAATCTCCTAACGCCACCTTCATCCTTTTCAACTTAAGAGATCATTTACAAAACCCAAAACCAGTTCCCTCTTGATTCCACACCCCCTCGAAAAAACTAAGAAAATCAACATAATCAGTCCACATAAATTGAAAGTGAAAAGTGAAAATCAACATGATCAGCCCATACCTGAAGGGGTCGTCACCCATTTGGATCACTAAAGGAGAATGATCTGAAGTAGTACGGGAGAAAACCTAAGAAAACACATTAGGATAACAATTAAGAAAATTAGCATCAATAAAACATCTATCTAACCTTGCCCAACTACCAGCCAAGTCGCTTTGACCATTACACCAAGTCATCCTTGAGCCCTTCGAACACATGTATAGCAAACCACAATTTTAAATGCACAAATTAAAGTTTTCTATTGCTGCAAATGGTCCTGGATGACCCCCTCTTCTTTCAAAGTCCTCTTTGATAATGTTGAAGTCACCACAAAGAAACTACGGATAGTTACTGTTACTAGTAACAACCAGGTCCTCCCAGAGAGTCTTCCTCTCTAATGGGTTACACTTAGCATATACAATGGTAAGAATAAAGATAAACCCATTCTCCTCAACATTCATTGAGACAAATTGATTAGACCCCGCCAACCATTGTATAGAAACTGTTGCATTCCACAACAACCAGATTTTCCTAGTTTGCACTTCATTTGTGACAAAAAAATCGCAACTAAAGTTCCCTAAACAAGTTGGAATTCTATCTTCCATCAGAAAAGGCTTAGGCAAAGCTACAATTTTAGGGCTATATTTGTTTATGAGTTTCCTCAAACGTAACTTGGAGGAACCAACTCCCTGGATATTCCAAAAAAGAATTGGACTAATCATAAATTAAGCTTGGTCGGGCAAGTGACAACCTAGGTAGAATTCCTTTTTTGAAACTTGCTAACTGTTTTCCATGGTTTTCAAAGTCAGAGCAATATTCTTTTTGCATGTCATCTTTCAGCCTATCTATTTCAATTTCACTTTCAGACTGTGACTCATCAACCCGCTCTTTCTTGACCATAGCATCAGATCCGTTGGAAATAATTGCTCCACTAGATCACCCTCATCATTGGCCTCAGTCAACCGATCACCATTCAAGCTAAACCCATCCTCATCTAAGTCTGTAACTTCCACTAAGTGAATATCCTTACTTGAACCCAACTCACCATCTCTATCATCCAAGTCCAAATCCGATTGCATCGGTTGCCCCTCGTTTGACTCAGATTATTTACCACTTGAAGGCCCAGGGCCCGTAGGTCCATTAGATGAACTTGGCTGCCCTACATCAACAAATGGTACAGACTGCGTAAATTGCTTCAAAGATGATGGATTTCCGTCTAAATCCTGCAACCCATCCAAACTCACAACTGGACATATCTCAGCGTCTACCTCCATAATTTTCTTCCCAATGTTAATGGCCATATTCTCGTTATTGGGTTCAACCATCTCAACACTTTCAAGAGGCAAAATTTCACCTTGTTGCACCACCGTATCCCCATTTGCCTCCAGCATTTGAATTTCTGCACTTGCTCCACAACCTTCGCAGGTTTCCCTTCCTTTCTAACCCACTTCTGCCCACCCTTTAGTGGCTTCTTTTGATCATCCACAATATGGCATGTTCAAATATTATGGCCTTGGCTTTTACAGAAGGAACAATAAGCAGGCAAGGTGTTGAAACCCACCTCCTGCCTCCTACTTCGTGGAACCCCAGGTTTACCTATCCAGAAATAGGATATTGGCTCCTTTGAAGAATCTACTTGAAGACAAACTCGAGCCCCATCTATTCGAGTTGCACAGGCCGTAGAGTTATCACGTCATATAAATCTTCCTATANTTGAATTTCTGCACTTGCTCCACAACCTTTGCAGGTTTCCCTTCCTTTCTAACCCACTTCTGCCCACCCTTTAGTGGCTTCTTTTGATCATCCACAATATGGCATGTTCAAATATTATGGCCTTGGCTTTTACAGAAGGAACAATAAGCAGGCAAGGTGTTGAAACCCACCTCCTGCCTCCTACTTCGTGGAACCCCAGGTTTACCTATCCAGAAATAGGATATTGGCTCCTTTGAAGAATCTACTTGAAGACAAACTCGAGCCCCATCTATTCGAGTTGCACAGGCCGTAGAGTTATCACGTCATATAAATCTTCCTATAGGTGTTGTGAGTATTTTTAAGACAGAAGATTGATTAAAATTAGGAGTGAGTCCAGGTAAAAACACCCATACCAGGACACACGGTGATTCAAAGTTTTCATCAAAATCCAGCGTCCAAGCGAAAGGTCAGTAGAAAACACCATTGATCTCACATGATTCTCTGGACAAAGCCTTGCAAAAATCTAACTCGTTGGCCATCCGAACAAATACACTGCGTGGCTGTTGCATAGCAGAGATCACGGGCATGCTAGACAGCCCCCAGCGGCTGCGGATAAAGGAACATGCGGCGTCGAGAAAAGGCCTTTGGTGGAGGAATTTAAGGACGATAGAGAAGCAAAACGGCTATGCCGTTTTCTGAATCTCCTCTGCATAAAAAGTAAAAACCAGTTCACCATCTATGGACTTTGGGTGACAAAAATGGACCTCCATCTCCGGAAGTGACTAAGGAACCACGGAGATGAGGTTGACAAACGACCGGGGTGGGGCTACCAAAGGCAGCGAGCCAACAATGGCCGCTATGCAGCCACAGGAATGACGTAAACTTAGCAAGAATCGCAAACGTAAAAAACCCTAGCAGAGATTTTTTACGTAGAAGGAAACTTTTTTAAGCGTTACTTGTTATACCTTATACATTACATTTGTTGTGTTTTCAAGAAAAACTTGCAGCACGAGTTTGTATACATATATATATATATATTTATATAACAGACTTAGGTCTTGGGTGCACTCAAAGGGAATGCATTCAACCGTTTCGGTTGTTTGTAAATAACGAATTTTTCTTCAGAGGAACATTATCATTTGGCCTTTAACTTTGTTTCAAAATGCATTTTATTAACAGTACAAGTTTCAGGTGGGTTGCAACTTACATTTTTGTAAGTCATTTCTACCAAAAAAAAGGGGTTTAATTTTAGGGAATTTCAGTTTCAAGCTTAATTTAAACCCCTGATGCCTCAACTTTGAACTATGGATTGGAATTAAGCACTTCCGCTATGATACTATGTTAAAATATCACTTGTACCAAAAACTTAAACGCATCGAAAAAGATATTCAAATGACTTATATTATATCTTAAAACAACATAATGTTCTGCAAATAATGCCACACTCAGAACCGAATGGATATGTTAATAAAATTTGTCTCTTCTTGTTGTCTCTTTCTTGTTCAAATTATATATTCAGGTGCCAGCTTACGTATTTGCTCAAGTCCTTGGATCAACAATGGCAAGCAGAACCCTTCGGCTCATATTCAATGGGCACCAGAACAGTGCCGTTGGGGTCAGAAGTGCAGTCTTTTGTGCTAGAATTCATAATCACATTCTACCTCATGTTTTTAATATCCAGTGTTGCCACCGAAAACAGAGCTGTTAGTTCCTCACCTTTTACATTGGTCTCAGATTTCCAGTAAAAGTAATCGAACTGTTAGTGTGATGAGATGATTAGTTTTCTTTCGAACTCGTTGACCTATTCCATCCACAATCTTTCCATATCAACTAACGTGTTTGAGATGTAATGCTAAAATAATTTTTAAGCCTATCCCTTTTAAAGATTAAGTATGAATTCTTAAAACCATTTAATTTAATATATTTTTGGTCTCTACAGATCGAAGAGCTTGCTGGCCTTGCTGTTGGCTGGACAGTCTTACTCAACGTGATGTTTGTAGGGTAATAACTTAATCTAGCCTGATTTATTAATATCTTTCATGAAAAGTATGTGTTCACATTAACACTTTATTTTTGGACATTATTTCCGTAATGGGTATGACTATGACGAGTGATTGTCTTTGGCAGGCCGATTTCGGGTGCATCAATGAATCCTGCAAGAAGCTTGGGGCCTACCTTTGTGCACAATGAATACAGGGGGATATGGGTATACATTGCAGGATCGATTCTTGGGGCTGTATCTGGTGGATTGGTCTATAATTTAATCCGGTTAACGGATAATCCCTTGCGCGAGATCATCAAGAGTGGCTCTTTCCTAAGAGCATTGAAGAGCAACAGCTCCATCTGAGAATTTTGAGGAAAGAGCGACAGAGAGAAAGAACAATACTTGTATTGCATGTTTTGGTGATTGCTAGGTAGTACTTACTAGGAATCCAGATGTTTGTTTGTCACCAAATAATATCTAACTTCACAAATGTAAGGACTAAGCTTGCTTTCCTTGTTGTAATTGGTGTCATATATATGAATATATAACTACGTATAAGATTTTGAAGAAAGAGAAACGGATAAGTGTGTGTGAGAGAGAGAGAGAGAGAGAGAGAGAGAGAGGAAAAGAGATGACGCTAGGAAAACCTTGGTTGCACGCATGCATAGACGTTAATTCTCATGATATGGATAAGGTTTGTGACCAATGGTGGTGTTTCTGAAACTCGAACTTAGTTCACATGAATCCTGTTATGTAATGCACAAGGGAAATGCATGAGCATCCCTTCAAAAAAGTTGTAAAAATAACTTCGGTTACTAAAACTCGTGAAACATGGTCCTTACCTTCAAAAGTGATGGTTATATAAAAAATTCTAATAAATAATCACTTCTTTTTTTAACAAATTTTAATCTATTTATTAAAGAGAAGTGCTACATACATAAAAAGAATATACAAAAATAAATTCACAAACTGATGTAGTTTCATGTGATCCATTAGATCTATTTTATAATAAAATTAACTTTTCTGCTACCGTTATTTTTTCCCCCGTCTTTTTGTTTAGAACTTCTCTAGTTATATTTTTTTGGGGAGGGGGTGGAGATAGCCATAGGTAAAAACAGGCAGCAAGCTCCCAGGGAAGGGGAAAGCTAGCGAAAGTAAAACAATAAGGAGAAAACTAAGCACACAAAAGGGAAAGGCTTGGTTGAGTAAGGTAGGTTTCTTTTGAAAATGGCATGACACAACCATCTATGGCTCTCGAATATGGCTTCCTCTAATGCTAAATGACCATTGGAAAGATAGTAGGAACCAGAGCATGTCTGGCTGGACATTATAATCTATCCATTCAAACACTAATTATAATTTAAAAGCAAAATTTTTATAAAAGTTGAGTTTCATCGATCAGTAATACCCATTTGTATATATAAAACTCTTTTATAATTTGAAGAAAGATACAATATACAAACTGAACTATATCTAAACAAAAAATCCGTAAAAAATCTTGATCTTTAAATTCAATCGTACTATATTATGAGCACTTCAAACAAGGTTTATTGGCATTGATTCGATGATGTCTATGGGCCAAACATACCCATAAAACAGCATTAATTAGGGAATCAACAATCCCGCACTCAAAGGGTAGATACTAGATCATACTAATCTGACCAGTCATAGGATGCAATCGTTACTGGTCATATGTTGAAGTTGGTTAAAGTTATTTTAATGAATCACTATCATATGATAGTTGTTTATCACCTATGGCATGTTAGCGTAGCCATGAAAGACTCACGTGAATTGTGATTTTTCTATTTTTTTTTATAAATTTAATTCCTCTCAATTTTCTTTTAACAATTTCGTATTATATAAAGGCCAAATCGCATACCTTGCACCTTGAATAATGGGCCAAAAACCCAATAAATATAAAGGTTGGGATACACCCATGTGATGCATATGCAAATTTGTTGACTAATCAATAATCATACACAGGTGTTGTCTCCATTTTGTGACACGTGTATAGACGATATCAAAAGGTTCATGCTTTACATAAAAAGAGAGAAGAAAAATAGAAAATGGGTACCTCTAATTAGTTGTGTTTTAAAATGAATCTCATTGCCAAAATTGCTTCTACATGGATGCATGTTTTGTGAAGCAACTCCTTAATGTTTCCTAGATTCCTTTTACATAACTCATAAGGGTTTGCTTTGCTTCGGAACTAAGCTATAATTATTCTTCAGTCTCGTCATCTTTTTTATTTGGTTTAAAAGTAGGTGAGGATGGATTGAGTTAAATAATGAGCACAACCCAATGCGAGATTCCTGAAGCCCAGATAGGTGTAATAAAGCCCAACCAATTAAAGGACAAAGCTTCTACTATTCTTCTTAAAGGAAAAAGACCACAAAAGTTAGAAAGTAGGGGATTAATACCCAACAACGCTAGACTACTGAGACTGCTACATGAAGAGACACAACTACAAGATGGAGGGTATAATACGAGGACATTTATCTCGTTTAATACGTCCTATTTATTTTATAATAAAAAATATTTTATAATATAACGTATTATATAAACTATGTCATTTTATATTTTTTATATCAAGCATTTTTTATAATCAAATGACTCAGTAACAGAAAAAATGATCCAAACTAGTTTACCAAAGACTGTATAAATGTGTAAGAGTGGCATTGGGAAAAATTCCTTGCTATTATAAGACTATGCTAAGAGCTAGTTTGGGAACACACGTATTCTCAAATATTTTCATATATTTCCTCTCAAATGCAAAATATTTTTTAATTTCAAATTTTTAATTTTTTTCATCTAATCATTACAATTTTCACAAACTTTCAAACAAAATACAAAAAGAAATACTACTTTTTCGAATTTCAAAATAATAATAATATTAAAAAACGATATTCAAATAATATTTTTGTTCAAATGTTTTTTCTCTCTTTTCTCAAAATTCAATAAAATATTTTAATTCAAACTATTTTGTCCCTATTCATAAACAATTTTATTACTACTTACAGATATTTTGAAATATTATAAGTGTCCAAACTAGGCCTAAGTGTCGACTTTATTTATGTTTTAGATGAGTACGACTTTTTATCCAATTTGATCCAAAATATTGCATCTATTGTCCATGCTTTAGCTATTGCTAGGAACATAATTTACATTATTGTAATAGAAATGTTCATTTGCCGGTTGGCTTGTTGTTTGCAACAGACTAGCTAACTAGAAACATGAAGCCTATTAATGAGAAGTCAGCGTTTCAAGTTGATAATAATGAAGCCGAAATTAAGTTTATAGTAGCTTTATTGTGCACAAATGTATCTCCATCACATAGGCCAGCTGTGTATATATCAGGTTAATTTATATTTAAACTAGCTTTATGGAAGGATAAATGACTGTTCCGGACCTAACCCCAGTGCCAAACATAAGTATAGTGAAGATCTGAGGCTTAAGGTCATGCGAGACCTCCAATGATAGAGGAAAAATTAGAATTTTTGGGTTGTCCCCTTTTTAAGACTTGGTTGCCTAGCATAAAGGAGGCCCCTCTCCCCTTAGATGATTGATACAAATAGAATCTCTCTCAAATGTGTGTATCTCTCTAATCTCGGTATTTAGGCGATTAAATTTGTGAGTGTTGTTTTGGTTTTATCATGGGACACATTTCACCAACGACGATGACGATTTTAGGTGAACAACTACAATGTAAAAGTTTGTGGAACAATCGCAATGGATCTACAATTTGCCAACGAGAAAATATCGCTTCTTCTATATATTCTAATCTAGTTTTTCTAGCACCTAGACATACAAGAAATAGGTGACATGATACATTCATAACATTAATTGACAGAAGAAGTTTTAGTTTGGGGACAAAATGACAACTTGGATAGTTCCACGATAATGTTGTAAACGAACTAATAGTTTAAGGTGTAAATTGTAATTTTAATAAAAACAATTAAGCATAACACCTAAATCCCAAACATCAGAGGCACAAACATGAGGGAGTTGTAAGCAAACTAGACACTCAACTTAGTTTCTTCTACAATCTAGTACAAACTTCAATTTGACCTTATTGAGTGTCGCTAAAACATTTTTTATGTCAATTCTTTGTGTAGGTGACTCTACACAACAATCCAAAGCCAATCTCATAACTGAAGATATGCAGTCCTCCATGGCAGCATGTTCTTTTTCATTTCTCAACAAATTGGCATCAACAATATCGAGTATTGAAGCAAGTAGTGATTCATCTACCCAGTGTTTCAAGGTCATTTCTCCAATAAACATGCCATCCATAGGCTTCTTTCTTGTGAAATTTTCCATTAGTAGAATGCCATAACTATACACATCGCCTCTTGTAGAAACAGCTCCTTCTAATCCATACTCTGTGGATAACATTCTAACTCATCATATATACTTTCGTATTTTATAATAGTGAACAAACAAATATGAAAAAAAAAAACAAAAAACAAAACAAAACAAAAACAAAAAACAAACTAGTACTCATAGATCAAGACTCAATATATATATATATATATATTGCTCTGGACTCAAAAGATATTTAATTGCATGTGAATGAGTAGAAGGATGAACATGAAATTTGAAATGGAAAAGTTTGAAAATTTACCTGGTGCCATGTACCCAAAAGTAGCAAGAGTCATGGTCTGCATCATAGAATCCCTATTAGCTAAGAGTTTGGCCATGCCAAAATCGGCAACACGTGCAACCATTTCTTCATCTAATAAGACATTGTTAGGTTTCAGATCACAATGAATAATTGTTGTTGAATAACCATATTGAAGGTATTCTAATGCTGATGCAATATCAATCATGATATTTAGCCTTTGTAAGATATTCAGATAGTGATCTTGAGAGTGCAACCATTTCTCTAAGTTTCCATTAAGCATGTATTCCAATACAAGGGCTTTGAAGTCAATATTGCTACAAATGGTGATGATTTTGACAAGATTTCGGTGACGAATATTTCGTAGCACCTCACACTCTGCATCAAAACTTTTGAATGTCCCTTTCACTTGCAAGTTCATAATTTTGATTGCAATATTCATCCCATCCGAAAGTGTTCCTTGGTATACTGACCCAAAACTTCCTTCACCAAGTAAATTATTATAGCTGAATCCATTCATTGCTTGTACAAGTTGTTGGTGAGAAACTCTTCTCCATGTATCTAGAGGGTACAAGTCCACTTGAGTAGCTTGGGCAAGAGATTTTGGATTCCTCTTTTTCCATCTTTTCCAAGCAAATGCAAGGGTCACTGCAAGCATTATAAACCCAATTGCTGGCAATACATACCTTAGCATATGTGGCCATGTTGTCTTCTTTTTGCGACGATCACCTTCTTTACATGGGGGAACTTTCAATCGAGCTGCACCACAAAGTGCATTGTTTGACATAAACGATGGAGCTGAGAAGTTGAGAAATGGTCCACTTGTGGGAATTTCTCCTTGTAGTTTATTGAATGAGAGATTTAGATATTTGAGGTAATGGAGTCCTTCTAAGGACTTGGGAATCTCTCCAGATAAATTGTTATTGGAAAGATCCAAGAACTCCAAGCTTACCAATTCACCAAAAGATATAGGAATTAAGCCATGTAGTTGATTTATTGCCAAGGAGAGATTAGTCAAATCTTTGAGACCACCAATTGTTTTGGGGATATCACCTGATAGTTGATTTCTTGACAAATTCAATATCCTCAAGACCTTCATTTTCTCAATCTCAGATGAAAGAGAGCCACTTAAAGAATTGGATGAGAAGTCAACCTCCAAGAGATCTGTAAGCCTCCACAAGCTCAATGGAATCACAGAAATTAATTGATTGAAGCTTAAGTAGAGAGCTCTTAGCGAAGTCATATTATCTATGCATCTAGGAATGTGTCCAGATAGATCATTACCAACTAAAAATAATTGAAACAAGCTCCTTAGATAACATAGTTTTGGTGGGATGGTTCCTTTTAGTCTATTACCACCAAGGCCTAAACCTTGAAGCATGGGCAAACTTCCTATTGTGGTTGGAACAAGTCCTCGCAATTTGTTGTTGGATAAGGTCAAAGTAGTCAAACCACTTAAATTCCCAATCTCTATTGAAATGCTACCCTTAAGTTTGCAATTATTTAGGTGAAGTGTTTGAAGAGAAAGAGAGAGGTTTCCAATGGACTTGGGAAGGAAGCCATTCAAGTGATTTTTGCTCAAGAATAAATCAACAAGATTTATACAATTGGACAAATAAGAGAAAATACTCAATTCTGGAGATTCAACGGTCAAATCATTGAAATGTAGTTTGAGCCTCTGGAGGAATCTTAAATTTCCAAGTGATTTTGGAATAAAGCCTGAGAATGAGTTCACAGATAAGTCTAGGCGAGTGAGCTGTGAAGCATTAGAGATAGAGTTGGGAATTGTTCCGCTCAATTTATTTCTCCAAAGAACAAGTCGTTGCAGATTTGGAAGGAAGAGACCCATATTTGATGGGAGATGGCCTGATAGGTTATTTAATGACATTCCAATCCATCTTATTGTTGAGATATTGAAGATCCCAAATGGAATTGTGCCAAAAAAACCATTGACTGCAATTTCGAAATCCTCTAGATTTTGCAGATTGCCAATTTGATTTGGTATTAAACCTGTCACAATATGAATAGTCATTGGTATTTTCTATTCAAGATGATAAAGACGATATAATGAACCTAGAATACTCATTAGCGGTAAGAAAATAACCATGACCACAAATATCATGCATGGGGTTGGGCTGGCACATTTCAGGATGAATTCTAGCTCCTCTCCCAGTTCCAATTATACCATGGAGGTGTCACAAATAGTTACGAATGTTTCTGGGTCCTCTTGCGATTTTGTTACTAACTTGTTGAAATCTTCTAGTTTCAATATATTTGGAAGAAAGTATTTTGTACTTCAAATTGAAATTAATTGTTCAATCAGAGATGATCATGCATAGAACATGTATACTAAATCAATAATGGTATCGATGTAATTGACTCATATAAAACTATATAAGCATACCTTCAAAGTACGATCAGAAAACATGTCTACTAAATGATCAATAGCCTTATCTATGTAAATTGTTTCAAATAAGACTAAGAATACCTTCAAAGTTGTTGGAGGCAAGGTATAAATCCATAAGCATGGTTAAGTTTCCTATTTCTGGGGGTAGTCTTCCTGTAAATTTATTAGTCAATAAATATAGAATTTGCTACTATTTGTATTTGAACAAAAAGGATAACTATATATTGGAGGTTGATAGCCGACTAAACATACCTTCAAAATTGTTGCCACCAAGGTATAGCACTGTAAGCATAGCTAAATTCCCTATTTCTGGGGGTAGTCTTCCTGTAAATTTATTAGTCAATAAACATAGAATTTGCTACTATTTGTATTTGAACAAAAAGGATAACTATATATTGGAGATTGATAGCCCAACTAAACATACCTTCAAAGTTGTTGTCATGAAGGTATAACTTTGTAAGCACAGTTAAATTTCCTATTTTCGGGAGTTCACCTGACAATTGATTACGATAAATAGAAAAATACCGTAGATTGGGAAGATGATCAAACATATATGTAGATAGTCCACCATATAGCATATTCTCGCCAAGTTCAATGAGTGAAGATGTGTTGAAGAAAATGGAGGGCATCGGTCCTGAAAGCTTGTTCACTCCAAGATAAATTTCTTCTAAGAAAGATATCTTGAAGATAGAGGAAGGTATGGTGCCCGAAAGCTGATTGTATCCAAGACTAATAACTTGCAATGAAGATATGTAAGACAAAGATGGTGGAATAGTACCTATGAAATTGTTTCTGTTAAGATACAATATTCTAAGTTTAGTAAGCGATCCCATCTGTGATGGAATTGCTCCATTGAATTCATTGTATCTAAAGTCAAAGAATTTCAACCGAGTAAGATGAGACAACTCAATTGGGATTGAGCCATGAAAACTATTGTTTTTGATGCTTAGGCTCACAAGAAATGAAAGATTTCCAATATGCGGAGGTATGGTACCTACAAGGCCCATGAAAGAAAGGTTTAAGACTATGACTCGGTAATGTCTAGAACCACAGATGACACCTACCCAATTGCAAATGGAAGTATTAGTAGACCAGTTTTTTGTCAAATGATTTTGGGGATCAAAATAAATATGAGCTTTCAAGGCAAGAAGAGCATATTGATCCGTGGTAATGTTGGGAGTTGCTGCCAAGGCAATGGTAAACCCGCACACAAAATAAAGCATCAGGAAACTTGTTGGGGCAGCCATGTGAAGTATATGTCGGTTTAGGCACTCAAATTGAGGATTAACAAGTGAGACTGATTTTTAAAAGAGGGAGGGAGGGAGAGGGTGGTTTGCACATTGTTGCCGTCATTGACTTGTGCGGTAAAATTAACATGGAAAGACGGCCAATTCTGGAAAACTTTTTTCCAAACTCCAATCAAGCTTGTACTCTACAACCAAGCGTCTAAAATCAAGACTGCAGAAAATGATGTGGCATTAGATAATTAGAGATTATTTATTATATTTTACTTGTAAATCTATTATCTAATACCACATCATGAGATGATGGAAGAATTATGAGAATTAAGATGATGATTGGAGATATTTATTATATTTCACTTGTAAACCTATTATCTCAAAAATATTTTGTATTTGCATGATATTTCAAAAATAATGAAATTATAAAAATTTTGAGAAGTTTTAAGAATTTTGGTGATATTGTCCAAATATGGCATTACTTTTTTAAATTCTTTTACTTAATGATTAATGAAGTATTTTTTAAATATTTTTATTTTTAAAAATAATAAAAGATGTTTAATTTAAAAAATAGTTGAATATTTTAAAACATGCCATAAAATTATAGAAAAGAATCCTACTCTGGTCACGACGGCTTGTGTCTCGTCCTTAATTAAAACATGTCATGATAAGGTTGTTGTTGTTGTTTTTTTTCTTTTCATTTTTTTTGAATAGGTTGTTGATCACATGTAATGGAGGTTGCAAAAGTTGTGGTTGATTTTGAGTGGAATATCTACATTTTCTAACCCCTTAAATGGTGCACGGCAACCTGAAAGTCGAGTTAACTCGGTCTTGTTAGTTGAAAACTGCACGTTTTCACATGTATGCTATTGGGGAAAGAACCTATAATTTAAGATAACTGCTATAAATGAAATTATATAAAAATAATTTTATAAATAGATATGATTGTTATTTGATCTATTTTATAATAAAAATAATAAAATTATTTTAATTTATAAAATTATTTTATATAATTTATTTATATCTAAAATATTTGTTATAATTTAACTGTAGGCTTTTCAGCTTACAAAATTATGATGTTTCGTAGGGATGGATGGATCCTCAAAGACTCAGATTTTCTGTCATTATCATTAGTGAGTGACATCTTTCATGCGAGGGTGGCCTTATTCCAAACATCATCTCACAAATTGGTGCGCTTGGTATTTTTCGTCCTGTCCCATTAAATGAGTACTATTTGGATTTGCCAGTCATATACCGATGAGAATTTTGAAGTGCTGGAAGTCCTTTTAGAGCACTAACATTGGTTTTTTTTATATACATTTTCAAAAGATTAATTGAGACTGATTTTAAAGTAATATACAAGGCATTAACTTAATTGATCAAATTCATCGGACTAGACGTCTACTTACTCCAATAATGCATTTTTAGATCCTCTAGTCAATGCAAAGGATCACATGATGCCCATTAATTAGTCATGGTTGATTTTTCATTGGAATGTCTACATGATTTTCTAGCCCCTTAAATGCTGCACGGCAACCTTAATGTCGAGCTAGCTAACTCGGTCTTAATCGTTAGTTGAAAATTGCATGTTTCCACATGATTCCACAGCTTGGGCAAAGAACCTATTGACCGTTGGCTTGAGCTATCAACTTCGTGTAGTGATGGCGATGGATCCTCAAGGACTCGGATTTTCTGCCATTATCATTGTTAGTGAGTGACAGTTTCCAAACATCATCTCGCAAATTAGTGAGCTTGCAATTCTTGGATCTGTCCCATTAAATGAGTACTATTTGGATTTTATTTCATATATTCATAAATTATCCTTTTAACGAATTTGAATTTGTTGTTCATGAATTGTTTAGTTGATCTATTATTTGTTAGATGAAATAAATGTCATTATTGAAATTATATATATATTTTCTCCAATTTTATTATTAACGAGTTACCTTATTTAAATTAATGGGTTTGCTAAATTATGTATAAAAATCTTGTAGTCGTAACAATTAAACTACTCAGAACTTTTTACACAAGTTTGGACGAACTAGAGTACTCGATCGGCTTTCTACATAAATTTTTACCTACATATCTATATCAATGAATAAATTGAAATTGAAATTATTACATATATCGCGCTACTATTTTTATCTTTTTATATATTTAAGCCATAAAATATTGATAAATACAAAGTTTTATGACAACAATAGAAGAGACACGAAAATTTTAGATTTTTTTTTTTAGTAAAAAGCCGGTAGCCACCCACATAGCAGCCCTGTCCCAAGTTTATTAAAGTTCCCTCACTTATGGTGGAGGAATACCGTAGACGTTACACATTAGGCATATGGGAGATTACAAGTATGCAAATAAACTTCTCCCAAATACAAACCAACCAACATAAACCAAATAAACAATATCAAATAAACCAAGCAGTTCTAAAGTTCTAAACAATCCTATAAAAGACAACAACTCTAAACAAGCTTAAGAAGACTTGCTAAGATATAAACACACGACTGAAATTGCACACCTAAAACAGACCACCAACAGACCAACATTACCAGCCCGCTGCAATGACCGCACAAGCTCTATGGTTTAAACCCAAACACTACATACGACACCTAATTGAAGGGGGACCCCATTTATCAATTCTGATCAAGCCCCGTAGCAGATACGGAAACTCACAAACGTTCCTCCATTCTGCATCTCCCTCTCTTGCACCCCATCGAGCTAACCAATCTGCAACAGAATTTCCTTCTCTAAAAATATGTGAAAATCTGACATCCATAGTTTGTAATTATGATATGATATGATAGTGGTCATCCGGAAAAGATTGTCAGCAGCGCAGGAAAGAAAAAAGAGGTATTTAGACCATAGATGCGAGGAGCTACATTTCAAATCAAGAGACAAAGTATTCCTTAGGATAACCCCAATGAAATGGGTAATGAGATTTGGAAAGAAACAAGTTGAGCTCGAGATATATTGAATCATTCGAGAAACTGGAAAGAGTCGGAACTATTGCCACAACAAATGTCTCCAATACAAGATGTATTCCACATGTCTATGCTATGAAAGTACATCTTCGATCCTTCGCATGTAGTGGAGTATGCGCCGCTCAAAGTCCAAGAGGATCTCACATATGAAAAGACACTTACAAATATTTTGGAATGGAGAGAACATACATTGCACAACAAAATGATCCCGATAGTGAGGATATACTGGAACAATAATTTGGAAAATGGGTCGACCTGGGAGTGAGGGAGGACATGAGGAGTATGGGTGTAATTGGTCCGGTTATGTTTGGTTTTGTACATTTTTTAGAACATAACTGGTATACACCAGTTTTGAAAATTTAAGTATCGATACCGGATCAATTCACTACAGAAACCGAAACTTCTAATTTTTAAGGTTTCAATCCAGTCCAGTCTAATTTTCTTGCCCATAGAGTGTCATAGGCCCAGGCATTGAGGGGGGGCTCACTATAAAATAAATTATGAGGGAAGGAGAGGGGATAAGAAGGGACTAAGGCAGGGGATGTCAAGAGAGGAAAGTAGGGAAGTGACATAAAGTAAAGTGTAATGTGTCATGAGAGAAAAGAAAGGAAGTAACTGAAAGCAATTGAGGGACAAAAGATAAAATGGGAGGAAACCTACGGATTGGGGACTTTTTTAGGGGGCGGGGGACACTTCTTCACTTTTGGGATTCATCTTATTTGTCGACTTCTTCGGACTCGGGGATTTCTCTTCTTCATCCAGAGAGCTCCAGAGAGAACTGGTTTTTTAGAAAATAGTTATATAGCTTCCATTGTATAGTGAGAAATGAACTACAATAACTAAATCAACTATCAAGCAGTACTGAAAACCTCTAACCAAAAGAAAAACCACCAAGACTAACAAAAAAGGAACTAAAAACCAAACCTGCAAGACAACCACAAGAAACGTTAAAACAACAAATATAATATATATAATCTTACCAAAACCACATGACTACCAAACGCCACTTGAGATGACGCTAACAGCCACGCAAAGATGGTAAACCTAGTTTATCCAAATGAATTAAACCTCGAAGACTTCTTGGTGCATCCCGGAGATTATGCCATTCAGCGTTATGACCATTCGCACCACTCTGAGCCAACCAATCAGCAACTTTATTTCCTTCCCTATATGCATGCCGAACTACGCATACCATAGAATCCATAAGGGCAAGAGTTTCCTTCCAAAAATCCTCCAAGTACCACACACCACATCTCCGCCTATTCCACCACGAGATCACTACTTGAGAATCTAATTCAGCTTCCACAAAATTTATCCCTAGATCCTTACAGACTTTGAGACCCTGCATAAGAGCTAACAACTTCGCTCCATTATTTGAACCGAATCCAATAAAAGAGTTCAAAGCACGAATCAAACTTCCTTGATCATTTCTAATAATACCACCCATCCCCGAAGAGCCTGGGTTCCCAAGACTACTACTATCTATATTCAACTTATACCACCCTTGCTCTGGCCTTTTCCAAGCACCTAGCTTTAAATTTTGCCTATTGGGAACCAAAGTCGGAAGTTGCAATACCTGTAGAATCTGTGCATCGCTCATCGAACATTTAGTAACCTTTTTCATATCTTGACTTATTGATCCCATCCAACTCTTAATAACATGCCAAACCGAACTGGTAGACTGATAACTACCCTCGATACGGGCCTTGCATCTCCTACTCCAAAGTTGCCAAGAAATAATAGAAGGAAGAACACCCACGATGAGTCCCACTTGAGAATCTGATTTTGCATGTCTAAACCAAGTTGCTACCGTTTCCCTCCAACTAAGACCGATTGGAATACCAAAGGTAGTGCCACATTGACGCCATATCTTCGCTGCAAACTCTCCTCCAAAAAGTACGTGATTTTGGTCTTCATACTTACCTTCGTCACAACAATCACAACGAGAAACTATCGGGATCCCAATGTGACGAAGACGATCATCCACGCTCAAGGCCATATTCCATGCTTTTCACATCAAGACCGAAATTTTAAGAGGGCGCAGCTTATGCCACATGCATGGATGCCACTCCATACTTGAACCATGTATTCTAATGCAATCCCAAGCTGATTTAGTGGAGAAACTTCCACTGTCTTGCTTCGTCCAAATCAACACATCAGACCCCCTACATTCAGCCAAAGCCTCAATAATATCATCCACATTTTCCTGTCCCACTAACGTATTCAACAACTCCACATCTCAAATATTGGACAACTTACAATCCTTAACTTTAAGCATCGGGTTACCCACCAGCTGGAAATCATCAATTATCGAACCCCTATCTCTCCATTTATCATACCAAAATAAAATGTTCCCATCTCTAACTCTCCACTTTGAATTGTTAATGATCTTAGGAATACTTTTTGCTATCATTTTCCAAAATCGCATTCCTTGATTCATGTCAACAAGTGCCCAAGGAGAAGAACCCACGTATTTTCCTTTAGAGAAACTAGCCCACAAAGATTTACCTTGAATTAAGTTCCATGCAAACCACAGGTGCAGGGCTTTTTGCATATCATCCAACTTGCGCAAACCTAGTCCTCCTTCCTCTATTGGCTTACAAATACTATCCCATGCCACCAACCTTTTTTTTTCCTTTACCATTCACCTCTCCCCAAAAAAATATACTCATCATTCGGTTTAAAGCTTTGATAATAGATTGGGAAACCTGCAAAACAACAAACAAATGTAAAGCCATGCTAGAAAGCACATGCCTAAGAAGTATTAAACGGCCACCTGAAGAGAGGAGCTTCATTTTCCAACCACTGATTTTGTTCCAGACTTTATTAACCATCTCTTCCAAGTGCACATGCATGAGGCGTCCCAAGACGATCGAAACCCCTAGTATTTAAAGGGAAAAGAGCCTTCCGAGAACCCCTGTCAGCCTTTTTAGAGTTCTCTTTCAGACCACATAAATTTTTTGAGAATAATACTGGATATAGTTATGAATTGTGCCATACACTTATTTTGACAAAAAAAAAGGTTTACTATTAAAAAAAATTATATTTTTTTTCCGTAGATCTCATATTTATTCTTTTTAAAAAAAAAAAATACATGACTCTTATGCACTCTGTGATTGTAAATATTATTTCTTTTATAATTTATCCAAAGAAATAGAAAAAAAAATTAATCAAACAGATACAAAAGGTTCATGCTTTACATAAAAAGAGAAAGAAAAAGAGAAAATGGGTACCTCTAATTAGTTGTGTTTTAAAATGAGTCTCGTTGCGAAAATTGCTTCTAAATGGATGCGTGTTTTGTGAAGCAACTCTGTAATGTTTCCTGGATTCTTTTTTGAGTAGTGCTACATGTACTTACACTTTTACATACAATTTTACTTACTAGACTCATTTTATTAATTTTCTTTTGAATTTCAAATTTCATGATTTTCAACATATCAATAATTGACAAGTGGAGAAGTATGTTTTTTGAAATTTTTTCTTAAGTACATTTAGTGTTTTCCTTCTTTTTTACGTAACTCTTATGACTTTGCTTTGCTTTGCGCATGCACAGATTTCTTAGAACTAAGAAGCTAGAATTATTCTTCGGTTTCGTCATCCTTTTTATTTGGTTTAAAAGTAGGTGAGGATGGATTGGGCCAAATAATGACCACAACCCAATGCAAGATTCCTGAAGCCCATATAGGTGTAATAAAGCCCAGCAATGACAGAAGAAAACATCTTCTATTCTTCTAAAAGGAAAAAGACCACAAAAGTTAGAAAGTAGAGGATTAATACCCAGCAACGCTAGACGACTGAGACTGCTACATGGAAGAGACACAACTACAAGATTGTGGGTATAATACCAGGCAGGGGTGCCAATATGTGATACGATCTGTTAATCTAATATGAACACGATATGATAATAGCGAGTTTGAGTTTAGTCTTAACGGATTCGAGTCAAAACGGGTTGATTCGTATTCGTTAAGACAAAATTGCTTAACGGGTTGATAACGGGTCAATCCATTTTGATCTGTTATGACTCGTTAAGAAATTAAAGTTACAAATATATCATTATAACTAAAAGTAAAATTGTTGGAATTTAATTTCGATATTTTTATTGTTTGGATTGTAATTTTGGACTTGTAGTTAGTTTTATATTTTTTATAGATATTGTGATTTTAGTATTTATATAAAATTATGCTAAACTTAATCAGATTAATTTTGGGTTTGTTAAACTCATTCACATAAATGGGTTGAAACGGGTTGGGTCATGTCATGTTAAACTATTTATTAGTATTCACTAATGGATTGAAACTAGTTGTATCATGTCAACCCATTATATTAATGGGCAGTGTTAGGGTTTGAGATTTTGACACGATAAACTTAACGGGTCGTGTTCGGGTTGACCCATATAGTATAATACACATGCTTTGACACGACAGGAACACAACCCGTTAAAAAGATTTGACACTCCTAAATTACTACCAGGAGTGTTAGATCTATAAAGAAATTCATTTATCTAGTTTAATTTGATATGTCATATCTATTTTATAATAAAAAATATTTTATAATATAACATATTATATAAAACTATATCATTTTATAAATTTTTAGATTTTTTATAAGATTTTTTAATAAATCAAGCATTTTTCATAATCAAAAGACTCGGTAACAGAAAAAATGATCCAAACTAGTTTACCAAAGACTGTATAAATGAGTAAGAGTGGCATTGGGAAAAATCCCGCGCTATTATATGACTATGCTAAGAGCTAGTTTGGAAACACATGTATTCTCAAATATTTTCATATATTTCCTCTCAAACATTTTTCAAATGCAAAATATTTTCATTTTTCATTTTTCATATATTTACTACAAATGCAAAATATTTTTCAATTCCAAATTTTTAACTTTTTCATCTAATCATTATCTAACTATTACAATTTTCACAAACTTCTAAACAAAATACAAAAAGAAATACTACTTTTTTATATTTCAAAATAATAATAATATTAAAAACTATATTAATTATATATATCTACAAGAAAAACGAGTATTTGCGATAGATTATTTATGACGAGAATAACTATTTGTGACAAAAACATACTCATTTTAGTAGAAAATAGTCATTTTTGAAGAAAATACATGGCCACAAATAAGTAATTTTCTTGTAGTAATTCAAACAATATTTTAATTTTATAATGTTTTGTTCAATTTTTTCTCTCCTTTCCCTATCTTTACTTAAAATCATTTTATTACTATTCATAAATAATTTTATTACTATTTTTAGATATTTTGAAATATTCTAAGTATTCAAACTAGGCTTAAGTGGGGACTTTATATATGTTTTAGATGAGTACGACTTTTTTTTATCCAGTTTGATCCAAAATATCATATCTATTGCCTATGCTTCAACTATTGCTAGGAACATTTACATTATTGTAATAGAAAGGTTCATTTGCCGGTTGGCTTGTCGTTTGCAACAAACCAGCAAGAAACTTGATGAAGCTTATTAATGAGAGGTTGGAGTTTCAGGTTGATGATAATGAAGCTGAAATTATGTTTAAACTAGCTTTATTGTGCACTAATGTATCTCCATCACTTAGGCCGGCTGTGTATGTATGAGGTTAATTTATGTTTAAATTAGATTTATGGAAGGATAAATGTAACACCCTGCTCTTCTTTCCTTCTTCTGACGTAAGCTATTACGTCAGATACAGTAGACCTGCTCTTCCTTCCTTCTTCTGACGTAAGCCATTACGTCAGATGCGGTAGACCTGCTCCTCCTTCCTTCTTCTGACGTAAGCAATTACGTCAGATGTGATGGACAGCCCGCTCATCCCCTCTAGTGTCTAAGAGCCCCGTTACGCGTGCCAGACTCGATGGCTTGTTTTTAAATATACTACGTGATTTCTAAAGTTAGCTTTGTGCTTTAAAGTAATGTGTATTTTAAATGGAAGATTCCTATTATTATTTAACTAAAGAATATTTTAAATAACTCAATTATAATATATTTGAAGAGCTCCAAAAATATTATAATTGTGGGAATCATTTTATGTAAATGATTCCAGTTATTTAAAATATTATGTGATCTAAATAATGAGGGAATCTTTAATTTAAATTAATAGTTTTACCCTTTTAAATATTTTAAGTAAGACTTCATCATTTTATAAATGATGAAGGAATATTATTTTAAATAATATTCTATCTTTATTTCCTTTAAGTGCTTTTAAATAAATAAACGTTTACTTGTTTTTAAAGTAGTGTTTAAGGGTCATCATAGACCATTTTATAGACCCCCAGACGTCGGGTTTTAGGATAAAACCTCAGCCCCTCTCTCTTTCTCCCTCACTTCTCCCTCCCCTCTCTCTCTCTCCTCTTTCGGCTTGCAACGTACGCAGCAGCCCACTCTCTTGCCCGAACTCCTCCAGCCCCAGCCGGGCGCCGCCGTGCGCTAGTGAGCCACACACGACCACCACCACCGGCCTCCCCTCCCTCCGGCGAGTCCACCCATGCCGGCCTTGCCCCCTCATGCTCGCCCCTCCTCCTCCCTCGACGGTGCAAGCCCGAACGGGCCTAGGAGTTCCAGCGCCGCCGTGCGCCGTCCTCCAGCGCCACCTCTCCCATGACAGCCTCCCCTGCCACCGACCGGCCACCTCCAGCAGCCTCAACCCCTCCCATGCAGCCACCTCCCTCTACCACGCACGTACACGGCAAACCCATGCACGGGTTCACTGTGCAGCCTCCTAGCGCCGCCGTGCGGGGTTAGCTCGGCCACCGGACACCACCACGAGACTCCTGAGGTCTCCCCCTTCCTCCTCCAGCAAACCCACGGCCAATAGGCCTCTCCTCCACCTCCCGAAGCCCCTCTCTCCACCGCACGGGTTTAGCCCGATCCGCCGCCGTCCGCCGCCACCCACGGCGAACGACCACCCTAGCCGGCATCCTTAGGCCACCACGAACCCAATGGTACCACCCACGGCCCCGATCTGCCACCTATGGCCCCACACTCTCTCTCACTCTCCCACGGCTTCTCCTCCCTCACAGTGCACGGCCAGCCACCGTAGGCCACATGCCGACCACCATCGAGCCTCCACGGCTCCTCCGACAATTCCCTAGCCCAGCCTTAGGCCCAAACCACCACTTTATATGGTGGGTTGGTCACTGCACGTGATGGACAGTCACTGCGTGTGACTGACCGCCACTGTACACGGCGAGATCCGCTGTGTTATGCCTCTTGCCAGCAACATTAAGGCCACCTTAGGCCCTTCCAAGACCACACCTAGCTATCCAAACGCCTAAATAGCCACTGTACGCGGTGTAGCCACCCCGTACGTTCCACCGGCGTTATCGCTATAACGGTCAACGAGCGACGCACGGGTTATCCCGTCGATGGTATAAATCTTTATCCCTTGCTTTTTATATTAATTGTTAGATGCTAGCTAGTTGACTAGGTTGTGAACTGTGCTGCTAGTATTATAGGATTTGCTGTGTAGTGGCGATGTGACGTGAGGTGATGAAGTGTTGGGCGTAGTTGGGAAGCGAGCTGTGTAGTGTTGTGGACTGTGCTGTGAAGTGTGGTGGTAGCGTATGTGCAGCAGTAGTGGCGTGGCCTAGTGCTGTGTAAGGAGTACACGTGGAGTGTACTCTGTATAGTGAGACGAGGCACCGAATGGCGTGTATGCCATAGCAGTGATGTGGCGTAGTATCGTGGACGGAGTACACGTGGAGTGTAGTCTGTGTAGTGAGACGAGGCACCGTATGGCGTGTGCCATAGCGGTGACGTGGCGTAGTGCCGTGAATGGAGTACGCGAGAAGTGTACTCCATATGGTGGAACGATGCACCGTATGGCGTGTGCCATAGCGGTGACGTGGCGTAGTATCGTGAACGGAGTACACGTGGAGTGTACTCCATGTTGGGAAACGATGCACAGTACGGCATGTGTGCCGTATTGGTGATATGGCGGAGCGTCGTGAATAGAGTACACGAGGAGTGTACTCCATTGTAATGGAGTGATGCACCGTATGACGGGTACGCCATAGCGGTGACGTAATGTAATTCTGTGAAGGGAGTATACGTGGAGTGTACTCCATTGTAATGGAGTGACGCACCATATGGCGTGAGTGCCATAGTGGTGACGTAGCGTAGCCCTGTGAAGGGAGTACATGAGGAATGTACTCCATGAGGTGCAGCGATACACCATATGGTGTGTTGCGAAGATAAAAGTGATTGCGTAGTTAAAGGGCGAAGAGCTTGATGTATGGTGTCGGGAACTATGGAACAGTGTCTCGAAGTGTAAGATACGCCCTGTAGTCCAAGGTGACGAGTGTCGCCATGTGACTGGCTATGGCTAGAAGGTATCGGAGTAGCGCAGCGAAAGCATGACTGGGCAACGTCACTAAGTGACGTGGTCGATTAAGAAGTCATGCTTGCGACGGGTGAAGAGTTAGCGTAAGAGTGATGTAGAGGGAACGTGACGAGGTGTCACGTTGTGACGAGAGTACGTGAGAAACCGTACTCGTGATGAGTTGTAAGGTGACGTAACAGAATGTCAGAAGTGACGTGACAAGGTCACGGTGTAGCTTGAGAATAGTCTCGAGCTATATGACGTGACGTAAGATGTTGTGATGTGGCTATAGTCTACGGCGATAAGCGTCGCCAAGTAGTCGGTTTATGGCCATGAGTATATGCTAAGTGGCCAAGAAGTATCAGAGCAGTGCAACGGAAGCATGATTGGGCTACGTCATGAAGTGACGTGGTCAATCATAAAGCTATACTGTGATGGGTTAGGATGTATGAAAGATGACGTGACAGGGTCACGGCATAGCTTGGGATTTAATCTCTAGCTATGTGGCGTGACGTAAAGTGTGTTCATGAACAGAGTCCCATCGTGTCAACAGTTGGGATGAACTGTTATGAGGTATGGCTAGCATGAAGGGTTGTGCTAGCCGGGTATGAGAAGGTTGGTAACAGAGTATGGCGTTCGCCATACGAGTCCGTGACCAATGTATTAAATAATGGTCTTAAAGGATAAAGGAGTAAGGTACGTGTGTTGTCTGGTTAGACACACGTGCCGGATGGATTCACCATACGTAATGGGTAATCTGTCCTAAGTATGGTTACACGGTGCTCAAGCCTCAGAGTGGCTTGGAGCCGTGTAAATAGAATGGACGATCATGAGAAGTAGAGTGAGCTAAGATGTATGAGGGAACTGATGAGAGTACTATCTAAGAACGGGATGCATGACTTAGTTAGTCTAAGTCATGCGTCGGAATATGGTTAATGAGAAGAATGAGACGGGTCTTAGTGTCTTAACGCTATGGTGAATCATGAGTTCACCTCAGCGAGTAAGCACTTGAGGTGGAACGTAAGGTTAAAGGAAGTAGAGACCGTAATGGGTCTCCAAGGATTTTATCATAGTAAGGAACGTGAAAGGACACAGGATAGAATGAGAGTGTTCTAAGTAAAGTATAGCTCTATTTCTAGTTCAGCTATTTATGCACTAGATAGAGAATGACGTAAGGTTATGTATAAATGTAGGTGCCATCTGACATGCACATGAATGGACTGTACGGTATGAATGGACTGCATGGTATGAAAGTAGCATGGAGTCCAGGTAAGTGTTACGTTCATGCTCTTCTAGAGTGTTTTCTAAAGTATAAGAAAAAGAAAAAGAAAGACGAACTGTTTCCCCATGAAAGATGCTTTATGAAAGGACACGAAAGATGTTTTTAAAGAAAGCATGCTAAGTATTGAATGGTATACGTATGTACGGCCCCTCTATGAAAGCCCCTTTTTACGCACCCAAAAGTATTAATTGTATGCATGTGAATGGATGACTATACAGTGTACCTATTGTACGTATTTTCTAAAGAAAAGAAAGGAAGCTTCGAGGGTGATGCCTTAAGCTTCAGAACGATGCTTTAAAAGAGACGCGAAGAAAGTGTTTTAAAACTGGTCCCTGAGAACTGACGTTTTAAACGAAAATGATTTTCTCACGAAAAGATGTTTTTCCCATGAAAGCATGAAATGAAAAGAAATGAAATGAAATGAAAAGGCTCATGCCCATGTTAAAGAATGAATGTATGCCTCAGCTCTTTAGAGCTGACATGAAATGAATGAAAGAATGAATGGCACGTGGCATGAGTGAATGTATGAAAATACATAACGGCTATATGGACTGAATGAATGGAAAGGGGTACCCAACGAATGAACGGGCAGATTGCAATGCCGGGCCGTAGTATCTGGTAGTCGACCCAGTGCTGCACCTTGACGGAAAGGGATTCCAACCCGTGGCCACGGGCAAATCCATTGGCCCAAAAGGCCGCTAATCCCAGCACGTAGGGCGTAACAACGTGCACCGGCCTATGAAAGTGAAAGAAAGGAAAAGTAACTGTATGTATGAATGCATCGCATTCTTCAAGAAATGAAGCTAGTGACGGGGGAACGTTTTAAAGAAAAGTAAAGCATGTTTTAAGAAAGAAAAGCCCCCGTTCACTGATGTTTTAATGAAAGCATGTATGCATGTATGTATAGTATGTATGGAATGATGAATGCATGACTGAAAACCTATGTTGCTATATTTTAATGGTATGAAGTAACGCTTACTGAGTATTCGACTCATTTTAGTTTTTATGTGTGCCCCTCCCCCACAGGAAACTAAATGGGCAGTACGCCTAGGAGGGACACAGCCAAAGGGAAAGAGCATGGAAGTCTAGGCATGAAGGTTTTAAACGTAAGAAAATGTCTTTTTATTTTAAAGAATTTTATTTCCCACTCCAAAACTCTTTTATTACGAAAGCACTTTTTATTTTATAACGTAGAGTCTTGCACCCTGGGAAGGACTGTAAAAGGTTTTAAATTGGACGGTAATTCCCGTCGTATTTTCTAAAATATTTTTCAAAAAGGTCCACCCCAAGGACGGGCGTTACAATAAATGACTGTTCTAGACCTATCCCTAGTGCCAAACATTAGTATTATGAAGATTCGAGGCTTAAGGCCAAGCGAGACCACCACTAATAGAGGAAAAATTAGAATTTTTGGGTTGTCCCATTTTTAAGACTTGGCAGCCTAGTGTAAATGGAGGGGCTATATATAGCCCCCTTCCCTTTAGATAATTGGTACAAAAAGAATCTCTCTCAAATGTGTGTATCTTTCTTATCTCGACATTTAAGCGATGGAATATGTGAGTATTGTTCTGGTTTTACCATGTGATACGTTCCACCATCGACGATAATGATTTTAGGCGAACAACTACGAGGAGAGGTTTGTAAAACAAACCTCACTAGATCTGCGATTTGCCGACAAGGTAATATTGCTTCCTCTGTGTATTCTGATCTAGTTTTTCTAATACCAATATATACGAGAAATAGACGACACGATGCATTCATAACATTAATTGACAGAAAAAGTTATAGTTTGGGGATAAAATGACAACTTGGGTAGTTCCATGATAATATTGCAAAAGAACTAATATTTTAAGGTGTAAATTGTAATTTTGTCTAAAAACAATGAAGCATTACGCCTAAATCCCAAACATAAGAGGCACAAACAGGAGGGAAGTTGTAAGCAAACTTGACACTCAACTTAGCTTCTTCTACTATCCAGTACAAACATTAATTTGACCTTATTGAGTGCCTCTGAAACATTTTTTATGTCAATTCTTTGTGTAGGTGACTCTGCACAACAATCCAAAGCCAGTCTCATAACTGAAGATATGCAGTCCTCCATGGCAACATGTTCTTTTTCATTTCTCAACAAATTGGCATCAACAATATCGAGTATAGAAGTGAGCAGTGATTCATCCACCCAATGCTTCAAGGTCAATTCTCCAATAAACATGCCATCTGTAGGCGTCTTTCTTGTGAAAGTTTCCATTAGTAGAATGCCATAACTATACACTTCGCCTTTTGTAGAAACAAGCCCTTCTAATCCATACTCTGTGGATAACATTCTAACTCATCATATATACCTTCTTGTTTTATAATAGTGAACAAACAAATCTGAAAAAAACTAGTACTTGTAGATCAAGACTCAATATATGTATATATATATATATTGCTCTAGACTCGAAGATATTTAATTGCATGTGAATGAGTAGAAGGATGAACATGCAATTTGAAATGGAAAAGTTTGAAAATTTACCTGGTGCCATGTACCCGAAAGTAGCAAGAGTCATGGTCTGCATCATAGAGTCCTTATCATCTAAGAGTTTAGCCATTCCAAAATCGGCAACATGTGCAACCATTTCTTCATCTAATAAGACATTGCTAGGTTTCAGATCACAATGAATAATTGCTGTTGAATAACCATGATGAAGGTATTCTAATGCTGATGCAATATCAATCATGATATTTAGCCTTTGTAAGATAGTCAGATAGTGATCTTGAGAGTGCAACCATTTCTCTAAGTTTCCATTTGGCATGTATTCCAATACAAGAGCTTTGAAGTCAATATTGCTACAAATGGTGATGATCTTGACAAGATTTCGGTGACGAATATTTCGTAGCACCTCACACTCTGCATCAAAACTTTTGAATGCCCCTTTCACTTGCAAGTTCATAATTTTGATCGCAATATTCATCCCATCTGAAAGTGTTCCTTGGTATACTGACCCAAAACTCCCTTCACCAAGTAAATTATTAGAGCTGAATCCATTTGTTGCTTGTACAAGTTGTTGGTGAGAAATTCTTCTCCATGTAACTAGAGGGTACAAGTCTGCTTGAGCAGGATATTTTGGATTCCTCTTTTTCCATCCTTTCCAAGCAAATGCAAGGGTCACTACAACCATTATAAACCCAATTGCTGGCAATACATACCTTAGCATATGTGGCCATGTTGTCTTCTTTTTGCGAGGATCACCTTCTTTACATGGGAGAACTTTCAATCGAGCTGCACCACAAAGTGCATTGTTTGACATAAATGATGCAGCTGAGAAGTTTAGAAATGGTCCACTTGTGGGAATTTCTCCTTGTAGTTTATTGAATGAGAGATTTAGATATTTGAGGTAATGGAGTCCTTCTAAGGACTTGGGAATCTCTCCAGATAAATTGTTATCGGAAAGATCCAAGAACTCCAAGCTTACCAATTCACCAAAAGATATAGGAATTGAGCCTTGTAGTCGATTTATTGCGAAGGAGAGATTAGTCAAATCTTTGAGACCACCAATTGTTTTGGGGATATCACCTGATAGTTGATTTCTTGGCAAATTCAATATCCTCAAGACCTTCATGTTCTCAATCTCAGATGAAAGAGAGCCACTTAAAGAATTGGATGAGAAGTCAACCTCCAAGAGATTTGTAAGCCTCCACAAGCTCAATGGAATCACAGAAGTTAATTGATTGAAGCCTAAGTAGAGAGCTCTTAGCGAAGTCATATTATCTATGCATCTAGGAATGTGTCCAGATAGATCATTACCAACTAAAATTAATTCATACAAGCTCCTTAGATAACATAGTTCTGGTGGTATGGTTCCTTTTAGTCTATTACCATCAAGGCCCAAACTTTGAAGCATGCGCAAACTTCCTATTGTGTTTGGAACAAGTCCTCTCAATCCGTTGCTAGAAATGGTCAACGTGGTCAAACCACTTAAATTCCCGATCTCTATTGGAATGCTACCCTTAAGTTTGCAATCATGTAGTTTAAGTGTTTGAAGAGAAAGAGAGAGGTTTCCAATGGACTTGGGAAGGAAGCCATTCAAGTGATTTTTGCTCAAAGCTAAATAAACGAGATTTATACAACTGGACAAATGGGAGAAAATACTCAATTATGAAGATTCAACTGTCAAATCATTGATTTCTAGGCCGAGCCACTGGAGGAATCTTAAATTTCCAAGCGATTTTGGAATTAAGCCCGAGAATGAGTTCTTAATTAAGTCTCGCTGTGAAGCATTAGAGATAGAGTTGGAAATTGTTCCGCTCAATTTATTTCCCCCAAGAAAAAGTCCTTGAAGATTTGGAAGGAAGAGACCCATATTTGATGGAAGATGGCCTGATAGGTTATTTAACGCCATTCCAATCTCTCTTATTGTTGAGATATTGAAGATCCCAAATGGAATTGTGCCAAAAAAACCATTGATTCCAATATTGAAAAACTCTAGATTTTGCAAATTACCAATTTGATTTGGTATTAAACCTGTCACAATATGAATAGTCATTAGTATTTTCTATTCCAGATGGTAAAAAAGATATAATGAACCTAGAATACCCATTAGTAGTAAGAAAATTAATAACCATGACCTCAAATATCATGTGGTTGACAACAAATTTGTGCCTAATTAATCAGATACTATTATAGAACATATTTGCTAAAAACATGAATGGTTGTATTCATATATATATATATATATATATGTATATAATTGACTGAAACAAAACTAATCATACCTTCAAAGTTGTTGTCGTTAAGATATAACTCTGTAAGCATGGTTAAGTTCCCTATTTTCGGAGATATCCTTCCACTGAAATTATTTCTGGAAAGCGATAGAACTTTTAACTGCTTACACTTGTACAAAGTGGACGGAAGTTGACCATGAAGTTGATTGCTAGTCAAAGAGATATGTTGTAAGTTAGGAAGATGATCAAAGATGTACATTGGTAGTGTACCAACCAACATGTTAAAGCTTAGATCAATTATATGCAACGAAGACATGTTGACCAAGATGGATGGCATCGGACCCGTAAGTTTGTTAGCTCCGAGACCAATTACTTGTAAGCCAAATATGTTGAATATAGAGGAAGGTATGGATCCTGAAAGTTGGTTATATGCAACATAAAATCGTTGCAACGAAGTTATGTTAGATAGAGATGGTGGAATAGTACCTTCAAAACTGTTACCAGATAGACGCAAAAATTGAAGTTTTGTTAGAAACCCTAACCGAGATGGGATTTCTCCGCTCAATTCATTGAATCCAAAGTTTAAGTATTCCAACCGATAGAGACGTGACAACTCATTTGGCAATGAGCCATGAAAACTGTTGTTTCTTGTGCTCAGGCTAACAAGGAATGAAAGGTTCCCGATGTGCGGAGGAATGGTACCAACAAAGCCCATGGAGGAAAAGTTTAAAGCTTTGACTCGGAGATGTTTAGAACCACAAGTGACACCGACCCAATTGCAAACAGAAGTAGAGGTGGACCAATTGTTTGTTAAAACATGATGAGGATCATAAGAAATATGATCTTTCAAGGCCAAAAGAGCAGATTGATCAGTGGTAACGTTGAGAATTGCAGACTTAGCAAAGTTAAACATGCAAGACTGAACCAAAAATAACGTAATAAAGTGGAGGATGAGAAAACAAGCTGCTCGCGGGTTGGCCATGAGTTTGTAAGTGGATTGAGGTACTCGATTTGTGTTGCAGTACTTGTACTCAAACGAAGAACGAGTGAGGCTGATATTTAAAGAGGTTGTGGGCTCTAGAACCTCCCCTCTCCCCTGTCACAGGGTGAATAATACTGATCACTTTGTTTCTATCATAAAGTCGCAAAAGAATAGAGATATTTTCAAATTCTTGGATTGAATTTTAATATCTTAAATAAGAGAAATATCGAGATAATTCCGGCTATGGTATTGCCTTCTAGAAAGTTATCATAAACCACGGATCGATCATAATTAATTGTACTATTTGTTTTTAAGAAATATAACATCATTTTGTGGAAGCATATCCACGTAGATAGACGTTTTGAAGTTAGCATAGATTTTCTTGGAAATAAATTAAAAACAGTAATAAAGGAAAACAAGGCTGAGATCCTCTTCAATTTTCTATCTAAATTAGATAATTTACTACAGATTGAGAAAGACAAAGCAAACATTAAGCGGTGAGTTGGAATTCATAATACTTGAAAAATCCATATCGATGGCATTACTATTGAGACGACAAAGTGACATGCAGCTAGCTTCCTTGCAAGGCTGGCCTTATTCCAAACATCATCTCACAAATTAGTGAGCTTGCAAATCTTGGACCTGTCCCATTCCACTGAGCTTTATTGGAAAATTCCAAAGCCCTCAATTTTGAGTTTTATAACAGTAAATTATATTAAAAGGTTTTAAATAGTCTCAATCAATGAGTACTCATATTAACACGTTTGAAGTGCTGGAAGTCCTTTTAGAGCACTAACATTGGTTTTTTTTATATACATTTTCAAAAGATTAATTGAGACTGATTTTAAAGTAATATACAAGGCATTAACTTAATTGATCAAATTCATCGGACTAGACGTCTACTTACTCCAATAATGCATTTTTAGATCCTCTAGTCAATGCAAAGGATCACATGATGCCCATTAATTAGTCATGGTTGATTTTTCATTGGAATGTCTACATGATTTTCTAGCCCCTTAAATGCTGCACGGCAACCTTAATGTCGAGCTAGCTAACTCGGTCTTAATCGTTAGTTGAAAATTGCATGTTTCCACATGATTCCACAGCTTGGGCAAAGAACCTATTGACCGTTGGCTTGAGCTATCAACTTCGTGTAGTGATGGCGATGGATCCTCAAGGACTCGGATTTTCTGCCATTATCATTGTTAGTGAGTGACAGTTTCCAAACATCATCTCGCAAATTAGTGAGCTTGCAATTCTTGAGCCTGTCCCATTAAATGACACTACAACATAATTGTTTTTTAGTGATGGTTGAGAAATTATGACAATCTCCAAACTGTCATTAAAATGTATTTTTTGTGACGGTTTCTGGAAACCTTCACTAAAGACAGATGACATTTTTTCTCTACAACAAAAACTGGTTTTTTCCAAGAGTGACAGTTGTGGGAAAAAGTTAAAATAGATAGGAAAAAATATTTTCCCATCAATTTATTCCGTGGGAGACTTGTGGCATATAATTCATGAAGAATGAGTCTTTTTCCACCAAACCACAAGTTCATGAGAAAAGCCTTCTCTTTCCCACGACATTTGTGGCGGTTAACAAATTTTTTCTTCATGATAAATAAGGTCTCATCTAGTATAATGTGGTGGAAATAACTTCATTCTCCATAGAAAGAATTTGTGGCAAAAAGTATTTATCCATGACATATCTTCATGGAAAAAGTTGTCTTTGGTATTTCTGATAACATACTTCATGGGAAATATATATTTTCCACAAAGTATTTCGTCGGAAATACTTATTTATGAAGAAGTTTTATCGTGGTGAATAAATACTTTTGGCCAAAAAAAACATTTGCCACGACTTTCATTCGCGGCAAATGCTAAGAGATTTAAAAAAAAAAAAATGTAAACATCAACCCATGAGACTGAGCCAAAAATAACCATAACAAATACTCTAATATAGGCTATAATTATTATATTCGAACCTTGGAGATCCAAATTCACGCTTATAAGATCAACCATACAATCCATTCAAAGCACTCATTTGTTTTTATAAGTTTCATCCATAACCAATACCTTTAATATACACAAAGTAAATGATTTAAACCAACATCATCATCATATTTTACAAACTCACTACAACTCCATCACTTAATCCCAACACTTCAAAACAATTCATCTTCATCTCAACTCTATTCCATGCTCAAACATCAACACAAGTGAAGCCACTCCATTCCATATACTGCATTGCAATCCAAATAGGCTATCGTCCAACCAACAAACAAAAACAAAATCCACTTTAGAACCAATGACATATTATAACTAACCCAAACAACTACATTTAATTAAAATTTGTTTATAATTAAACTACCTTTAATTTAATTAATCAATTCTAAAAATGCATAAGTTTGCTAAACTAAGCCCCAAATTAAAGTGATGATGATGCAACTACACAGTTTAAATGTGACAATATTGAACACACAAAAAATCTAAAAGCATACTAGGAGTAATTGTTTCTTGACTATATGGCACACCTGAGAACATATTAGATGGACATTGGGGGAAACCATTGGGAATGAAAATCTCACACTTGGATTCAGTTATATAACTAGTTTCCAAGTTAAAATGATGGTAAAAATGCTAATGAATTCCTTTCTATAATTGATTCATAGGTGCTAACAATAGGCTTGACAAGATATAATTTGAAGGGGAATGCATAATTCAAAATGACTCCAATATAATTACATTGCATATCAGATTCTTGCATAAATCTCATCAAAACACATATAAAAGTAGGGGGTCCAATAATGTAAGATGTTTAAAAGTAAAGAAAAGTGACCAAGCAACCTTAAATGCATAATTGAATTAAACTACNAGCCTGTCCCATTAAATGACACTACAACATAATTGTTTTTTAGTGATGGTTGAGAAATTATGACAATCTCCAAACTGTCATTAAAATGTATTTTTTGTGACGGTTTCTGGAAACCTTCACTAAAGACAGATGACATTTTTTCTCTACAACAAAAACTGGTTTTTTCCAAGAGTGACAGTTGTGGGAAAAAGTTAAAATAGATAGGAAAAAATATTTTCCCATCAATTTATTCCGTGGGAGACTTGTGGCATATAATTCATGAAGAATGAGTCTTTTTCCACCAAACCACAAGTTCATGAGAAAAGCCTTCTCTTTCCCACGACATTTGTGGCGGTTAACAAATTTTTTCTTCATGATAAATAAGGTCTCATCTAGTATAATGTGGTGGAAATAACTTCATTCTCCATAGAAAGAATTTGTGGCAAAAAGTATTTATCCATGACATATCTTCATGGAAAAAGTTGTCTTTGGTATTTCTGATAACATACTTCATGGGAAATATATATTTTCCACAAAGTATTTCGTCGGAAATACTTATTTATGAAGAAGTTTTATCGTGGTGAATAAATACTTTTGGCCAAAAAAAACATTTGCCACGACTTTCATTCGCGGCAAATGCTAAGAGATTTAAAAAAAAAAAAATGTAAACATCAACCCATGAGACTGAGCCAAAAATAACCATAACAAATACTCTAATATAGGCTATAATTATTATATTCGAACCTTGGAGATCCAAATTCACGCTTATAAGATCAACCATACAATCCATTCAAAGCACTCATTTGTTTTTATAAGTTTCATCCATAACCAATACCTTTAATATACACAAAGTAAATGATTTAAACCAACATCATCATCATATTTTACAAACTCACTACAACTCCATCACTTAATCCCAACACTTCAAAACAATTCATCTTCATCTCAACTCTATTCCATGCTCAAACATCAACACAAGTGAAGCCACTCCATTCCATATACTGCATTGCAATCCAAATAGGCTATCGTCCAACCAACAAACAAAAACAAAATCCACTTTAGAACCAATGACATATTATAACTAACCCAAACAACTACATTTAATTAAAATTTGTTTATAATTAAACTACCTTTAATTTAATTAATCAATTCTAAAAATGCATAAGTTTGCTAAACTAAGCCCCAAATTAAAGTGATGATGATGCAACTACACAGTTTAAATGTGACAATATTGAACACACAAAAAATCTAAAAGCATACTAGGAGTAATTGTTTCTTGACTATATGGCACACCTGAGAACATATTAGATGGACATTGGGGGAAACCATTGGGAATGAAAATCTCACACTTGGATTCAGTTATATAACTAGTTTCCAAGTTAAAATGATGGTAAAAATGCTAATGAATTCCTTTCTATAATTGATTCATAGGTGCTAACAATAGGCTTGACAAGATATAATTTGAAGGGGAATGCATAATTCAAAATGACTCCAATATAATTACATTGCATATCAGATTCTTGCATAAATCTCATCAAAACACATATAAAAGTAGGGGGTCCAATAATGTAAGATGTTTAAAAGTAAAGAAAAGTGACCAAGCAACCTTAAATGCATAATTGAATTAAACTACCTTTAATTTAATTAATCAATGAAAAAAAAATGCATAAGTTTGGCAGGTAATCCCCATCACACAATCCATTGTTCATGCATAGCACACTCAGCATAATCATATCTGTCCAATTCTTGGACTTCAAGTTCCTCATGTAAATTCAAATCCATAAACCATTGCATTTAAGTAAAATCTAACATATTTGCTGCCCATACACATACTCAATTTATCAATTATAAAACTAACTAGCATATTGGCTGCCCATCTACATCAATCCAACACAATTACAAATTTCAAAATTTTAATAAGTTTCATTCATGGCTCCACACAATTCCCAACCTTCACATCATTTTTCTTGGTTCATTGAAACCAACACATTCAATGTATAAATCTGCTCATATTATTTATACACCAACCCCAAACACAATCATAAAGATTTATAAGCTTCATTCATGGCTCAAATCCATTTAAACTCAATATCTAACAAATCCAAATAATTACATAGCTTCACAAAGCTCAAACCGATAGAATCATCAACACATAAAGGTATGACATACCTCGGCGCATATTTGTTGTAGTGAGTGAAGCCACTCCATTCCATCAATACATAACACACTTGGCTACTTAGCACCAAATTCACAAATTCCTCTACACCATATACATAATTCAACTAATAAAACATATAGCATGCTTGCTACCCAAGTAATTTAATCTAGCAAAAGTACACTTACTTCATCCATCTAGCACTTGAGTTCAACACAAACCCATTACACAACAATATCCATAAGTTTACATAACAATATCCATTAATTCATTTGTTTTTTTCTCATTTTCAGAAAATATTGCTACCAATGTTAGAATATTCTACATACAAAGACTAGTGTCATGAATCATTAATCATCTACTCCTAATACTAACCTATGTTATAAATCTAGTGACACAAGTATAATAATTAGGTAAGTTAACATACACTATTTAATTAAACATAACATAGAGAATAGCAAGAATAACCCTTTAAGTAAACTTAAAAATCTTTAAACACTAAAGTTTATAGATTAACCATTTAATACCTTCTAAAAGCAAGTTTAGATTAATCATTTAATACCTTCTAAAGTTTATAGATTAATCATCACACAATCCATTGTTCATGCATAATAACTCAACATATTAAAATCTGTCAAATTCTTGGACCTCATGGTCCTCATATAAATTCCAATCTATAAATCTGTCAATTATTGTGACACTTTATCCTCCATCGGTTTGGAAAACCCACCCCAGTCCAGATATTCCACATTAGACCCCAATGATGTGATAATAATCTGCAAGTTATGTAACCAAAGAAAAATTTTGTCAAAATTTGATTTTCAAAAAATAAAATAAAATCTAAGAACGGTATAGTTAGACACAATAACATTGCACAATCAATTGAACTGGGCAAACCACATGACTACAACCTCACAAGTGAATTTCATAGAATAAAAACACTGAACATTAATTATGTACCTCAAGCTCATCTAACTCCTAATCAAATTCACAGAAAATCTGTAGGGACAAAAATAGAAAAATCAAATTACATATAATTTAGCAGCCCATCTGCCAAAAGAATTTTAATTCATTTATCACTTGAGCCCACAACCATTTTCAGAGCAGACTCAAAATCCTGTGAGGTGCAATTGAGTAGTTGAAAATATTTGAAATGGTAAATTTACATAGATACAAATTTGCCTAGGCTCTCAACACCACACCATTCACGTCTATCAACAAACCAAAAATAATGCACTTAAGACACAAAGGTAGGATTTTTACCATGCTTAAAGGCTGGACAGCGAAGGAGGCATACCAGAGGTGCTCCTGTGTCCATGGGTTGCTCATGGTGGTGCTGCGTCTTGGCTGGAGGCGGAGATGGTGGCTCACGGTGGGGGGGGGGGGGGGGGGGGGGGGCCAGGGGGGGGGGGGGGGGGGGGGGGGCCAGGGGGGGGGGGGGGGGGGGGGGGGCCAGGGGGGGGGGGGGGGGGGGGGGGGCCAGGGGGGGGGGGGGGGGGGGGGGGGCCAGGGGGGGGGGGGGGGGGGGGGGGGCCAGGGGGGGGGGGGGGGGGGGGGGGGCCAGGGGGGGGGGGGGGGGGGGGGGGGCCAGGGGGGGGGGGGGGGGGGGGGGGGCCAGGGGGGGGGGGGGGGGGGGGGGGGCCAGGGGGGGGGGGGGGGGGGGGGGGGCCAGGGGGGGGGGGGGGGGGGGGGGGGCGGGGGGGGGGGGGGGGGGGGGGTGTGCGGTGGAGACCAGCGAGAGAGATCGTGTGATGGAGAGAGATGCTGGAGCTGGGGTGAAGCGACGGTTGGTGACTGGCGGAGCCGTAGGGCGGCTAAGGGTGGTGATTACCATGGCTAGAGAGGCGGAGGTGCACAGATATGTTGGGATCCGAGAGGGAGAGGGAGAGAGAGAGAGAGTCAGCAAGAGGGCGAGGGGCTAAGGGGGAAGAACCATGGTGTCTTGATGACAAGGGGAGCCGTTTGTGGTGGCGCACAGCAGGGAGGAGAAGCTCGACAGCCACGGAAAGAGAGGTAAGGAGAGACAAAGGAGTATCGCGCGGGTGTTTTGGGGGGGAGAAATGAGGGGGATTTAATTTTGTTAACATTTGCAGCAGGTTTTTATCGTCGCTAAAGCTCATAATTCCACTGCAAATACTTATAACATGAATTAAAAAGCTAGTATATTTGTAGCGAACAGAAGTCGCCGCAAAAAGACAAGCATCTCGTCAAAAAAACTAATAACCCACGATGGAAATACAATTCTGGTAAGACTATGTGCAGTAGGCCTGTGCATAAAAGGCCATAAACCGATCCATTCGCAAGACCCGCAATTTTCAACCGAACAAATACAGGTTCATCGAGTGAAAAGTTAATTACGGGTTTTATACCAACAACCCGTCGAATCCATCGAAACTGAAAGAAAAACCCTATCAAAGACTCAAAAACAAAAACACCTCAGACTCTCGAAAGCAAAACTTGCCGTTCGCCATCACCTTCTTCTGTCAATGCAGAGGTGCACTCTCTCTCTCTCTCTCTCTCTCTCTCTCTCTCTCTCTCTCTCTCTCTCTCTCTCTCGGTAAGATTAAGGTTTTTTGCTCTTGGGTAGGCCCATGGGTCGAAGAGGGAGTAGTGGGGCTGGGGATGTGTTTATGTTGGTGTCAACCGATCCGAATATAAATACAAACTTATCAAACCCTAGCCACCCAACTCCCAAGTCCCGAGTGAAAAACCCTTCCCTCTTTATCTCTCGTGTCTATGGAGTGAAGAATCACAGCGAAATGAGTCGTGGGGCAGCAGCGGTAGGACAGAAGGGGAAGAAGAAGGGAGCCACCATTCATGGTTGCCTATGCGAAGCCAGTTGAGGAAAAGATCATGGATTTTGCCTCACTTGAGAAGTTCCTCCGAGAGAGTATCAAGGTCGGAGGCAAGGCAACGCTCTTTGTGAATCCATCATCGTCGTCCACGAAAAGGCAAAATCTACTATTCTTGTTTGCTACTACTGCTTCTGCAAACAACCGCATCCGAATGAGTTCTGCAAAGTTTGCTCTTTCCATTTTTTTGTTTTTTTTGGATTTTTTCTTGAGATTGAGAAGAATCTGAGATTGATGGAGATTGCTATTGTCATTTGAGGCTCAGATCTGAGATAAATGATGTGCAAAAAGTTTGATTTTTTTTGGTTTGGCAAAGGTCGGGTCATATGGGTTCGACCCACGTTTGTTTTAATAGGGTCGTGTTGATTCGGTTTGTTGCCTTAAATGGAGTCGAACGGGTCGGGTCGGGTGTAAATCTAGTTGCAGTGGGTCAGGTTGCAGCCCTAATTTGCAGCGTGATAATGTCGCAGCAAAAAACTAATAACCTTGTGGCAAAAACTAATAACCCACGAAAGTGTCATAAGCCTACTATTTGCCACGATTATATATTGTGGAAAAAGAATTCGTGGGAGAAACCCACATTTGTTGTAGTGTTTATACGTTTGAATGTATGAAAAATTTACGTTCGAATGTCACATATACATTTGAACATTATGGCTACTTATGTGCAAACGAAAAATGTTATGGCGCCAACATTCAAATGTTAATCGTAAATTTAAATTAAATATGACTCTAATTTAAAATTTATGTGATTTTTATAGTGCATAATTTGTGAACAAGTCTAAAAAATTGACTTGTATATATTTATATATACACAATTTTTTAAATATAATTATATATTTACATGTATAAATATATATTTATGTTTATATATATTTGAAGTGTAATGATTTAGTATTAAAGAAGATTGAGAATTGAAATTAAAAACAATAGATATATTAAATAATATTTTTTCTTACATATATTAAAAGCAAAATACAAAATATCATAGAATTTCATAAACAATACTTAGACGAACGCGTTGCTCACGAAATTCGTACTCCGTACCTCCTCAGTCAAGCTATCAACCTTCTCGTTGAGGATACCTACACCATGGGCTATCTCGGCGATAGACTCCTCTACAGCCACAATCTGTCGATCGATATGTGCAGTCAACTATGAGATCATTGCATCAACCCAAGCAAGCCGCGCATCTCCCGCATAGATACTCATTGGCTGTTGACTACTACTCTCTAGACCGGGCTCGGGCTGCGTATGAGGAACTAGATCCTCTACAGGGGTGGCTGACGTCGAGAATACCCCATCGCCTATCCAATGATACGTCGATGCATGCTCATGTTGAAGGGGCTCATCTGATCTTTGACCTGCTCCTCCGGCTGGTTTGGCACTGTTCAAGCAAGTAATAGTCGGCTACTGATGACACCGTATGAGAGGTTGTACATGGAGACGATGCTCACCTCGTAAAGGATCCTCTCAAAGATGTGCAGTGGCAAATTGATGGGATCTCCACGTGCCACTCGTATAAAAAAATGTGCCCAAATCCGACTAAATGTGGTCTTATGTGCCACTGGATCCAAGTTTGTTGCAACAATAGGCTGCGACATGCAAAAGAAATGTAGCAGATATATTTGGTTGAAGGCGTTCTTCCTCTCGATCTGCGTGCAGTCTCTCCTGGTAAGGATGTAGAAATCTTCGTCTCGGTCATCATCCCGAGCCTCACGGTTAGTACCCTGGCCTCTGACCGATCTACATCTCTAGCTAATGATGGCTCAAATGGGCCAGTAGATGTGCGAACCAAGGTTAGGAGTAAGCTATAGTCGATGTCTCAACACCTTGATGAATCTCGAGGAGCTCAACAATGACATCAGGTGAAATCTCATACAAAACACCGCGTACAGTCACGATGTGAGATGACGCATCCTGAGGCATGGAGCGCATCCCGATATAGAACTCTGGAACCATTGAGGAGTACCTTCCCCCTCAATGTGCAGATATTTCCCTAGCCTATACTGATGAAGACATCTATGAGGTTCGTCTACTCCCATCTGAGCTCGTTGAACTCATTGATCAGGACCTCTCACTCTACCATAACAGTACGAGTCTCGATACGAGCAATGTCCTGAGTATCCCTCCCCCATTTCCTGGTATGCAAAGGATAAGCCATATCCTGAAAATTAAAAAGGAAAAAAATTTATTAGTATTATTAATGCATCTTTCGTATTAATTTTAAACTGCTCTGCATTAACGTTCGAATATAGTAGAACATATGTTTCGAACGTTCAGATAAAACGTTCGCACGTATATGTTTAACGTTCTAACATAACAATTAATGTTCGAACATTAAGGCATAACGGCTAACAATTTGGAAATGTGGTACGTTCAAACATGTATGTTATATGTTCGAACGTATGTGTTTTACATTCGCACGTATATGTGACATGTTTGAACGTATGTGTTTTACGTGCGAAGGTAAAAGATACACTTTTGAATGTTGAAGGCATAACGCCGAATAAATTAAAAAGTAGCAGTTACGTTCGAACGTTAAAATTCAATGTTCAAATGTAAATATTACGAAAAGTAATGTTCGAATGTAAAAAAATATATGTTCGAATGTAGAAGGCATAATGGCTATGTAATTGAAACGTCGCATGTTCGAACATTCTGTCAAAATGTTTGAACGTTACAACACAGAATGGCTATTCTCGAAAAACTCAAAAATTGTGTACCACAGTTCTAAGTGGCGATGACACCATAGAAATGAAGTATACACTTCAAGAAACTTTTCTACAGTGACCATTTGGCCAATGGCAACCCGTGGTGGCCGGAAAATGAAGTTGAAAATCTGGCCACCACTAACTTCATTTTGGAACAATTTCCTACTAAATTTTAAATAAAAACATGTAAGAGGATAAAAGAGGGATGCATACCTTTTTGCGACTGGCGTGGCGGGGTTTGATGGCAGCGGCGATGGTTTAGTGGCGGTGTGCAAACAGTGGAAGAAGAAGAACGGTGAAAATGACGTTTCTCCATTTGGTTTTGGACTTATATACACAAAATGTTCGAACATCATTCTGAGTAACGTTCCAACATGAAAGGAAACGTTGGAATGTGAGAAAATATTATGTTTGAATGTTTTGCGATTGAATTTTCAAAAATATATTATAACATATATTATTATAATGTATACTATAAATATAGCATACTATATCTAATATTATATTATAATATATATAGTATTATATATACACTATATAATGCAATATACTATATATAGTATATTGTTGTTGTTAGTTTTATTAATTATAGCCAAATGTCTATGTTATATATTAATTTATTCCTCCTTAATTAATACTATAATGTTTTATTTTTAAATGTGCACATCATATTAGTAACTTTAAATAAAGCAATTTACTACGAATATTAAAACTTCTGGAATAGTGTTAATAATGTTGGATAAATTATGAGAATTGTTTACATTTTTATCTATTTTTAATAATATAATTTCTTATAGTAATTGTTCATTTGAAACTTCTAGTTTAAGATTAGATGTTTTCAAATTTCTAACCTCTTATTTTATCTTATTAATTTCTTGTTGTAAATCTTATATTATAATTTTTTATTTTTCTGTTTTAAATTTTTCTACCATCTCTGAGAAATTATAAGATGCTAAAGAGGTTACTGAAGTGATTTGATTATTAAAACTATCTTTTATAAATCAATCGTCATTTTTTCATGTCTTATGCTTCCAACACTTCTGTCTTCCTCACTCTCCAAAAATCTATCTTTTGTAAACCAACCTTCATTTCTTTATGTCTTCTGCTTCCAACTCTTCTGAGAATTAACCTCCTTGTAACTGTTATGTCTTTAATGAAGTTGATATTGTATATATATTCTATCTTATTTACTTTCTCATACATATGGTCGGTTATACCGACTGTTTTACCTACTCTCATGCATATGGCTAGTTGAACTGCCTATTATTATTATTAAGCTATTTATTACTAATTAAGATTTACGTCTTTGGTATCATAGCCATTGGCGATTATATTGTTATTTTATTTATATTTTATTTCATTACAACTGTTAACAAAGGAAGCTATCAAACATCACAAAGAACATAAATATTCTGTCATACACATTGGATTAGTACAAGTAGCTATAAAACCAGTCACTAGAAATGGGTTAAACACCTCAGTATTACTCTGTTTAAGAGATGAAATGCACTATAATTTTTATGACTCATTACTTGGAATGGTAGAATCAAACTTGTTCTAAGATTCAGTTTATTTTAATTGTTATCTCAATTATTTTCTAACACTATTGGATACTAATTTCTTACATTTTTAGGTTAAAAAAAGAAAGGATTTTCCATAATTTAATAACAACAATTACAATAAGGTCTTTCTGCCAGTCCATTTTCATTCGGCGGTCAAGGGTAAGATTGGATTACTGGAATAACAAGACTAATGTTGTTATTCCTTAATCCTTGTAGATTTTTTCATTTCCACTATTTTTATTATGTGAAACATGTTAAGTGACAATCATTTAAGTGATTAATATATTAAAGTATTTTAAATTTATGATTAAAAATCAGAAAATTTAGATGAAGAAGATTTCTCTAATAATAAATTAATAAATTCTTAACATTTAAAAGCATAACCCAACAGTTTTGTCAGTTTGTGGCCTTTTATCAATGAAGAAAAAACATAACATTTTCATTTAAGCTTTATCCGGTACGATCGAGTCTGAATTAATAATGTTACAAGGAATCAAACTTATATATGAAGTCAACGAGTTTCTGCGTCAAGTATTCCTGCATTACAATAAGCTTCTGTGTCGTTTAAATATATGCAGATAATAATAGTATTCCAACCCCCAATCTAATACATAAGGATATAAATATATGTATATATATATTTATATATATATGTTTTGAGGGGAGGCTCACCTTTCTATCGTGTAACAATATAGGATTGAAAATCGATGGGATTGGCGGGGTTTCAATGCCAAACCGACACCGCACCGACGTCTGTCATGAGAGTTTAGAATCAGTCGAAACTGGTTGATTGGAGGAGAGAAAATCGATATTCTCAATCTCGACGTGGTGCAATTTGGTTCTTCGGTTTGCCATCGATCGGCATCTCTGTGACGGAGGAGGGATGTCACGTCGTCTGCCATCAGAGTTTAGAAGAAAGTTGCAGACAAAGAAACGGTGTAAACTAAGGAAGTAGGAGATGCGGGAAAGAAGAAGAAAGGGGTTTATTAATCCATTTTGGAACGACGCCAATTAACTCAAACAGCACCGACTTAAAAAGTGCCGTTCGGCGCTGTTTCATTTACATATATTTCAATATATATATTTATTAATTGTTTGCCGATTTAGCAATTTCCTTGTTCAAACTAACGCTAAATCGGCCAACATCGGTTTTCATATATTCCTACTGCATGCCATCTGATTTCCTGTCAGTTTCAGCTAATTCTGTGCTTTGGCAGTCGGTTTTCTCGATTCCTATACTGCCTTAGTGTAACACATTTATGTAAAATAAAAAAGAGATTAAAAAATAAAAATACATAACTATATATAAAATTAGATCTTTATAATTTGCTATATAAATATAAAAATAAATTTCTACAAACGCAACTTATATGTTTCAATTTATGATGATAATGTTTTAAAGAATAATATTCATCCATTATTATTTTTGTATTAGAATTTTTTTTTTTTAATAGAAACTATCAAGTGATCTTTTAGAAGGTCATCTTTTATTCTAGTATATAAGCTAGTTTATTAAGTTTTATGTAAAATCTAGATATTTTTGTGTCAAATTAAACATATAATATTATAATTGAGACCTTAAATATATTTTTTCTTACTAGATGAAATTTGGAAGATAAAACCTATCAACTATTTTTCAAATAGATAATCAATTTTAAATGATTTTTCTTGTATTTTCACTTTAGATTTCATATTCAGAAACCTAATATTGTATAATAAAAAAATTTGGGATCCATATTAGTAAATTTATTATTTCTTTTAAACTTGGTTTAAATTACTTTTTATGAGACCACATCTTTGAAAATAGATAATATATGAAAATTATACACAATTTCAGGACTATAGGGAAAAAAAAATTTGGTGAGAGGAATTTCTAGATAGATTGAAATTTTAGAGGGTACATGGAGATTATAAATTTTTTTTTTTTTGAAGGATTCTCTATATTCATAAAATTATAAATAAAATTTAGTGCATTTTAAAATGTAAAACAATTTTGGGAAGGCCATTGCCCCTAGTCCGCTACTGTATATGTGTGGTTGCGTGTGAAAGTAACACATCAGCATTCTCCTTTGTTGAACTGATTGAATTTAGACAGAAAGGCTACTCTAATACGAATAATGGTAGGAATAAACTTCAGATATTATCTTGGACAAATGTTTTGTAGAAAAAAATAGATAAAAAAGGGTGAGTAGCTCTTCGCACTTTTTTTTTTTTTTTTTTAATTTTTATAATGAACTATACTTTTTTATAAAATAATATGTACAAAACTTATATATTTCAAGCATATAATTATGAAGGGAAATGATAGTCTTACCGTTCCATTTTACCATTAGTGTTTACCGCTCAATTTTTTATATTTTTTTTACTTAATGATTAAGAAAATATTTTTTTAATAATATTATAATTTTTTTATTTTTTAAAAAAATATTTAAAAATGTAAAAAACTGCATATAAAAAAACAAAAAAATAAAACAAAGATGAATATATCTAACGGTGGCTCCCAACGATAACTGGAAGCGGCGAATGTAGCAGCATCCAATTATAAAAAGTTTGAATAGTAAATTAAGATGAAAGTTGAAAATTTAATAAAATATTAATAAAATATTATTTTTTAATATTATTATTATTTGAGATTTAAAAAAGTTTAATTATTTAATAAATTTTGTGTGAAAATTTAATAAATTTGTAATAAAAAAATGAGAAAATATTTCTTGTATCAAAACCCAACAATTATAAGAACCTAAACCTATGGATGCCTTTAAACTTAGAGTGCCACTACATCCTCACATGGGGCTCCCGCCAATACTTTTTTTTTTTTTTTTTTCACTTTTTTTTCGTGCATTTTTTAAACACTTTTAATCTTCTTTTAAAACAATCACAATCTTCTTAATCATTAAGTGAAAATAAAAAATAAAAAAAACTACTGTCGCCCCATTTTAGCATTTCTCTTAAAGTGTGATTTAGATAGTGAGATGATATAAAATAATTTTAGATAAAAGTTGAATAAAATATTATTAGAATATTATTTTTTAAATATTATTATTATTTTGAGATTTAAAAAAATTAAATTATTTATTATATTTTATATGAGAATTTGAAAAAATTATAATGATGAAATGAAATGAAATGAAACACTTTTATTATCCAAATACTAAGGCATTGTTTCGTTATGCAATTCATATGAGATGAAATGAGATATCTTAAATAATAATGAAAATTTTAAATTAAGATGATAAGAATATAATATATTGATTTTTTTAAAAGTAATATTATATTGATATGATTTTTATAATTATTAAATCACTTTAATTTGATATTATTTTAATTTTGATCTAATAGTTGACCAAGGCAATAAATAAACCATTGTTGGCTATAGCTCCAGTCTAAAATTTCAAAACTCTCCCCCTTAAATTTGAGTTAATTAGACTAGCTTTGAATGGCAGGATGTCAATGTTTGGTGTGATGATCTTCTTGTTACTATTCAACAACCAGTTTGGATTGATATAAGTTGTAATTTCTGCCTTTTTAATGAAATGTTTGTGATCTTTCTCATTAAAAAAAAAAAAGAGAAGACGCGGTTTGTAAAAAAATGCGTTTGGATTGTTTTTATATTTTAGAATTTGATACAGGTGTAGTCTGTGTTTTATTGATGAAAAATGATAGGGATTCTGTTGGAGATCCCATTCATTTTTTCAATTGTATTTTATTTTTATTTTTTTTAATGATTAAGAAAATATTATTTAATAATATTGTAAATTTTTTTCTCTTTTAAAATATTTACAAATGTTAAAAAAATGATATGAAAAAAAAGTTTTAAATAATCTTTATTTTTTCTTCACATCAGTTTTTTAATAATTTTCAATATTTTTAAAAAATGAAAAAATTCATAATATTCTTAAATAATATTTTCATAAAAGTAATGCTAAGAAACCCACTCTCATTTTTTTTTGTTTTTTTTGAATTAGTAATTAAGAAAATATTATTTAATAATGTTATGAATATTATTTTTAAAAAATATTTAAGTATTTAAAAAATGACGTGAAAAAAAAAATTTTTGTTATTTTTCATAATTTTTTAACACTTCTAAATATTTAAAAAAAATTTCATAATATTATTAAAAAATATTTTCTGAATCACTAACTCAAAAATAAAACTTAAAATAAATTAAAAAAATCAAACGAGTACAAAACGGGCTCCTAGTATTTTTCTTTTCTTAATTACTAAAAAATTAAAAAAAAAAATTCGGAAAAATGGAACGTACCCAGCAGCTCACTAGCATTGTCCTTTACTGATTGCTTACTGTTTCTGTCAGTTTGTACTGTTCATTTAAGATTTTTGTTAAAATCGTTATTTACTATTAATATTTTATTAAAAGTTAAATAAAATATATTTATAATATAATTTTTATTTTAAAATTTTAAAAAATTAAATTATTTATTATAATTTATATAAAAATTAAAAAAAATTATAATAATAAGATAATTTTATATATCCAAACCGTCTTTACTGTTTATTTTATTTTTTACTATTTACCCCATGTCTCCTATTTTGGCACCGAAAGGCGAAAGGTATAGTTTAAAAATATTAAAAAGTTATCTTTAGCAACTTTATTAAAGGTATAGTTTAAAAATATTAGTTGAGAGAGAAAATTAAAGGTAACGATATCTTTATTTATTTTTAATTGTACTATTGAATTTTAGATTAAAAATTTAAAATATAATTTTTTTATAATTTTGAAAAAATAAATTTAATTAATTAATCATGTAATTTAAATTTAATTTTAAATAAATTTACTCGAAATTCATTCCAGGTCAACTCAATCCAATCATCTAGTCAGTAGTCTAGCCCATCGCACTCGTCTATCACTTTAACTGTAGTGCGCAGTTCAGACTTATCTCTTCGTAGAACCCCGAAAACAAAAATTTAATAATCATATTTACGTAACATATCACACATAATTTATAAAAAAAAAAATTCTTTTTGTTATCAAATATGTAATTTATGGTTAAAAATGATAAGAATTTAATTAATTTTAAAAAAATAAAAATTTTAAAAAATTTATTTGAAACAAATAAATAATAAGTGTAATGTATAATATATAAAAAGAAAAATTAAAAAAGATCTTTCTAATCTCCATCCTATTTTAGTTTTTTGTTTTGTACTGGGGGGACGTACGAAGAAACTGCACAATTCACATGGTAGGGTTCATCTGGTACTGTACAGTACATTTTTGTAGTGGTGGACGTCTTGTCATCTGGTACTGTACAGTACTTTTTTTTCTTTTTTTTTTTTTTTTTTTTTTTTTAGTGGTGTACGTCTTGTCATCTGGTACTGTAGAGGAATTTTTTTTTTTAAAAAGTAATACTACTTTTACTAATACTTTTTATCAATAATTTTTACAGCTGTGATTTTTTTATTAATATTTGTTTTACTTAATGATTAAATAAATATTTTTTAATAATATTATAAATTTTTTATTTTTTTAAAAAATATTTAAATATATTAAAAAAATACATATAAAAAAATACAAAAAAAAAATAAAGATATTAATTACACTAACGTTAGCTCTAGCGATAGGAGCTGTAGCTGTAGTGCTATTCTTTTTTAAGATTTATTATCAACTTTCATTATAGAGCGGTGCTACTCCCACCGCTGGGAGCCACCGCTCAGTCTTACCGTTAGTTTAAATTGTAGTGTTTATTTTTTTTTATTTTTTTACATCTATTTTTTTAATATATTTAAATATTTTTTAAAAAAATAAAAAAATTTATAATATTATTAAAAAACACTTACTTAATCATTAAGTAAAAAAAAATAATAAAAAAAATTTAAAAAGTCAAAGCGGTAAAAATCAGCGGTAAACTTGAGCGGTAAGAGTAGCATTTTTCTTCATTATATTCTATCCTTTATATTTTATTTTTTTAAAATTTTTAAATTTTTAAATTTTTTTTTTAATTTTTTAAAACTTTTTTTTAAAAATTATTTTTAAATTTTTTATTTTTTATTTATATAATAAATATTTGATAAAAATAAATAATAAAAATTAAAACAAATATAAAATGTAAAGTACGAAGAAGTTGTGAATATTTATTTATTTTTTAATAGCTCATTTCGTGCACAAAGGGTGCAAAAAATGACTGGATTTAGATTTTTCTTTTAAAAAATTATAATACAATTAAAATTTCGAAAATGATCTACATAACGTTTTTTTCTAATTATATTTTAAATAAGAGATATTTTTATAAAGTATAAATACTCATTTTATAATATTATTATAAATTATATTGTAAAAATATATTATATAAACAAAAAATCTATCCAATCTTTTACCATTGATACAACTTCTACGTATTATATTTTTTTAATTAAATATTTAATATAAAAATAATAAATAGAAGTATTAAATTAATTTAAAAATAATAAATTTAAAAATTATTAAAAAATTTTAAAAATTGTGATGTATAAAAATTAAGGAGATATTATGTACACAAAAAATCTATACAATCTTTTATCATTTATACAACTTCTAGATACTATATTTTTTTAATTGAATATTTAATATATTAATAATAAATAGATGAATTGAATTAATTTAAAAATAATAAATTTAAAAAATATTAAAAAATTTTAAAACATGTGATGTATAAAAATTAAGGAGGTTGTGAACGTTACTCTCTCATGTATATATCATTTCCCATAAAATTTTTCTGAATTTCAAAATATCAAGTAGACCAATAGAAGAGTGCCTCTTGTCAAACTAAACTCAACGGACACCCATACAGCTGTAACGCATCGATAAATATTATAAAAATTGAAAAATAATAGGATTAGTATCTTATTATTATTATTATTATATTTTTTTATATTTAATTATTTTTTAAAATTTTTTATTTTATTAATAGTTAAGTAACCTATCACTACCAAATCCCCACCCTTCTTTTCATCAAGGCTTGCTAGGTGTCAATAAAGTTTAGTTTCCTTAGCTGGTAAGCATTATTCCCGATTCCGTTTATTTTCACCGACACTTCTTCTTTGGTTCTCTCTCCGTCTTCTTCTTCACGCACACACACTCTCAAACAGACAACCAAAAGTCAAGTCGCATAAATTTTTAGTAAAACCGAGAGGCAGTGGTTAGTATCCATCAACTTTGTTTCAACTTTCAAGCTTTGGTAAGTGCAAAGACTCCATTCCTATTTTTAGTACGAATGGATTCAGAACATGTTAGTTTGTATTGTAAACATTTTTCTGGAAATAAATGGTTGGTTTGTGAGTTAGTAGTTGATGATGACACAAAGAAGTTGTTGGATGTTAATTTTGTGATGAGTATGATTTGGGTTCAAGCTTCTATTATGAGCTTAGTGTCTAAATATGTGACTTTTATTTACGATACATGATGATGGATGTTAATACGCAACAATGGTACTAGAACCCCATGTTATGGTTAGCACTTTTATTGTAAGATAGTGATGATTATGAGTTCTTGGTTTAGATGCCCAAGAAAATAACCATATTACAAGTGGATGAAGTTTTAAGTTCAAAATGATTTTAATTAGGCTTGTTAATTTGTTTCTTGCATGCATGCTGCAGCACAAATAATGCCTCGATTGAAAAAATACGCTTCCGGGTCATCTAGCCACCAGTCAAGCGGGTTCATTATGGAGAGAATGCAACAAGAGATCCATTTAGGCAAGAGTAACGGTAAGGCGAAATCGAAGGTGCAACACTCGGTCAAGGCCAAGATGAAAGTAGAAGACAGTTATACGGTCCAGATCAAGCGTAGTACTAAGGTGGAAATGGCAGGAACTATTTTCCAGCCATCATTCAAAATCGAAGAGGAGAAAATGGAAATGATCCAGTACTCGAAATCTTCCGGACACACAAACAGGAACGTCGGTAATATATATATTCGCTAGCAAACTTATTGCGCATTAATTGATAGAATAAGTAATTAGGGTTGTGGTTGGCATGCACGCAGGTCGACTAATGCTTCCACCGTTAGAGATCAGCAGTACTACTGCGCATGATTCCGACAGCAAACGCAAACGCGTGGAGATCAGTAAGGGGCAAGGGATCAAAAATACAAGACCAGTAAAGAAGAGTGGTAGTAACCAGCGCTCGGGATCTTGCACTTGCCACACAACTAAGAGGACCGCTACTAGTACTAAGAAGACCGCTAGGAAAGAGCAAAAGAGTACTGAAACCCGATCAAGCACTCAATTAAGCTGTACGTACGGTGATGTATTTGTTGAAGATCTGTCGGATGATGATGATGATGATGCCTTTTATTATTATTAGTCCAATATATCTTGTAATTGTTGTTTTCTTTATTTCCACCGGTCTAATCCTGTTTAGGGAATCCGATGGAGTTAAAAAAAGACTCGGTTACCTCGGATCATCCTATATATAATATAGTACATATTAGTATTGGATTGGCTATTCTATTAGGCAAACTTTAGCTAATATAACATTTTTTGCTCTGTCTATTTCACTCACAATTTAATGGCACATTTGATTATTCGTCTTAGGTGCTCTCTCTTGGATGTTGGGAGCATCTCAGTCCAATTCAATTTTAGATATCTATCTTTTAACATCCTTTACTTAGATTGGGTACGTGTCTTTACTTCGGGCACGTTTGGATAATGTTTGAAAATATTTGTGACTAGTAATAAAAAAAAATTAAGAAAAAATAATAATAAAATATTAAATAATAAATAAAAGTTTTAATAATGAAAATGTTTTAAAATTTAATAATAAAAAAAAGTAATGAAAAATAATTAATAATGCAGAAGAAAAAGTCGAACTATCCCATGTGTGTTTCTCAAAAAGTAACAGAATTCACTCTGTTTCTCTCTAAAAGTAATGATCTCTCTTTTTATTTCTCTTTCTTTTCAAAAGGTAATTGGGCTCAACTGACCTTCTCTCTATTTTTCTTTAATTTGTGGGATCCACTCTCTGTTTCTCTTCCCTGTATACCAAAAAGAAGAGACTAGTGGCTGTGTTTGGACACTGAAAATACCTCAACTGTACAGGTAAGAAGTGTTTTACATCCAAATAAAACTTTTCGTATGGGGAGAATACTTCCCATGCGACTGCTCTCTCCCTCCCTCCCTCTCTCTTTGCAATTCGGCCTCTCATAAAATTCTTTTTCAAACCAGGGGATCCGCCACAAATATATGTGGTGGCCTCAAGCTTGTGTGAGGTGGTGGTGGCCTCGAGCTCCGTGTGGGGTGGTGGTGGAGATGTGGTGGCGAGCTCGAGTGAAACCCATTTATGTGTTTCAGTTTGTGTGTGCATGACGAAGAGGGAGAGGGAGGTTCATGGTGGTTGGGTCTGAAAGAGGTGGTCGCTGGTGTGAGGTGGTGGAGGTGCGTGCCTGAGTGGCCGTGTATGGCAGCCCAAGTGGACAGAAACAACTGAAATGGGTTTCGGTTGAGTTACCGCAGGGGAGAGAGAGAGTCGCACCTGGGGGAGATCGGTGGTAGCTGGGGGAGTCGCCGGCGTGAGAAGAAGTCACCAGTAGTGGCGGTGAGGCCGGGCGGCGCACGGCGGCGACCAAACTAGTAGAAACCCATTTTGGGCGTGAGGGAATCGGGCCAAATATTGCCCATTTCGGGCTTGAGGAAATCGGGCAAAGGAGAGAGAGAGGGAAAGTGAGGAAAGAGAAAAAAATATTATAATATAAAAATAAAATAAAATCATTATAATCTAAAATAAGAATAAACAAATTATTATAATATTTATCATTATTATAAAATCACTGTAATATTTATGGGACCCACATCTTTTTTAACCACCTATCCAAAAGTCAACAACTCAACATACTTCATACATCCAAACAACTCAAAACATTTTTAATGGAATCCATAAATTTATTTCAATCTCTACTCACAACTATTCACAACACTTCTCAATACTTCTCGCCATCCAAACTAGGCCTGAGAGCCTGGTCAAGCGGGAGAAAATGTCTCCATCGCTAAATCGAGTGAACTCGATTTGTTGGCTATTCAAAAAGTTTTTTTCTTTCGCATCACAAGTGTTTTTTACCGTTAATTAAAATATGGATATGATGCGTAATTTTATTAATAATTATCTTATTTTATTTCTATTTTATTGTAATTATTTTTTTTACATATGAGGGAATTTATAGTTTGATTTATGTTATAATTATTGATGAGTCTCATATATTTCTCAATTTTTTATAAATAGAACTAAACTCATTTTAACATCTAAACACATTTAAATTTATCTTAAATGGATCCCATAAAACTTATTCCACCATCTCAACTCACTATTATTTATAAAGAATTTAGCTCAACTTAGCTCATCATCTAAACGCAACCTAAATTTTATATAATAATAAAATATTATTTATTTTGAACTTTTTTATTGTTTCTTTAGAAATTATTTTGTTGTACATTTCAAATCTACGAGTTATAATTTATTTTGCAATTAAATAAAATATATTTGATTTCAATTACTATAATTTATAACAAGCATTCTTCTTATGGTTTTTTCAATTATTATAATTTATTTCAATTATATATATTTTTTTGTTTGTGTTTATTATATCTGGATGAGACATTTAGACCTTTAGGCTTCGAGCCCATCTCTAAGGTCAAGCTCATCCATAAGTTCAAGAAAGTCTCTCAAAGGCTTAAAGTTATGAGTCCTACAGACAAAAGGCTCATGACACAAGGTGAGACATCCCCGAAGAATTAGGGATAGGGCCTGCAACTAAACGGGACATGAATATCTTAAGTAAGACAACTGCTAACAAAAAGGAAATTATCTTTTCTGGTTAATAGGAGATCATGGGAGATAAGCACACAGGACCATTGATCAAAGTTAAATCTCGCCACATCCTTCTATAAATAGATCGGTAAATGTAAAAACAGTTCTTTGGAGTTTTGATATACATTTTATCCTTATATTATTACTGACTTAAGTATCGGAGTTTACATAGGGCCATAAGCGCCGCCCCTTCTTTGACTGCAAGACATCCGTACGGTTGGTGGTATGAAACACGTTCTTTACTGGTGGTTGGTGGTTTGCTAGGGGCTGCGCCACATCGTCTGGTAGGAAAGCTCATGCCCGCAAGGCAAGATATCACGAGGTATACATAACAGACAGGTCGTGCAAGTACCTAAAGCTAGAAACGATGTCGACCATCTCTTTTGAGAGGAAGATTGCGAAGGGGTCATATAGCCCCACGAAGACGCCTTGGTCATGACACTGATGGTAGTCAACTACACGACTAGGCGTATCCTAGTTGACAACGAGAGCTCTACCGACATCCTCTTCTAGGATGCGTTCGCTAGAATGGGGATCAGTACTGATAGGGTGCCACCATCGACTTCACCATTAAAGGGATTATCAGGAGAAGCCGTCCAATCAATCAGCGCCATCGCACTCCCAGTAATAGTAGGGCAAGGCGCTCATGCAGTCAACACCATGGCGGACTTCTTGGTGGTAAAAGTCCCATCATCCTACAACACTATAATAGGGCACTCAACCCTCAATAATCTCAAGGGGGTCACTTCTACGTATCACCTTAAAGTGAAATTCCCAACAGAAGTAGGAGTCGGGGAAGTTTGAGGTGAACAGACATTGGCTCGAGAATGCTACGCCCAGGAATTGAAGATGGGGATGCTGGCAGCCTGCATAACAGGTAGTCCAAAGGGGTGCACACCAGTACAACCGCTGCCATCCCCGCCACTCACAAGCAAAGGACCAGACATGGAAGCCAGGAACAAAAAGGATCTGATGCAAGCTGAAGCGAACGAGTCTCTATAAATAGTGCAGTTGCACCCAAACCGCCCAACCGTCACAACTAGAGTTGGTACAAACCTCTCCTCAGAATATCGAGAAGCCTTGAAGTAGTTATTGACTGAGTTTAGAGATGTGTTCGCCTGGAGCTACGAGGATATACCCGGGATTGATAATTCAATCATAGTGCACAGCCTCTGTGTCGATCCAGAAGCTAAGAGAGTGCGGTAGAAGAGGAGGTCGTTCGGCACAGAGAAATGTTGAACTTCGTACATGAGGCACATTACCCAGAATGGCTTTCCAACGTGATACTAGTTAAAAAAGCCAATGGCAAGTGGGGGATGTGCGTGGACTTCATCGACCTTAACAACGCTTGTCCCAAAGACAATTTTCCACTTCCCTGAATTGACATCATAGTAGATGCCACAACCGGATACCAATTTTTGAGCTTTATGGATGCCTACTCTGAATACAATCAGATCAAGATGAACAAGATGGACGAGGAAAATATGGTGTTCATAATAGACAGAGGACTCTACTACTATCGGGTAATGCCTTTCGAATTAAAGAATGCCAGAGCAACATACCAAATGCTGGTTAATTGAATGTTCAAGCACCAAATTGGGAAAACTATGGAGGTTTATGTGGACGACCAGCTGGTAAAAAGTAAAGAAGTAGTTCAACACTTAACAGATCTTAAAGAGTCCTTTGCAGTATTGCAAAAATACAAGATGAAATTAAATCCAGCCAAGTGCGCATTCAGAGTAAAATCAAACAAATTCCTGGGGTTCATAGTCTTACAAAGAGGAATAGAGGCTAACACTGAAAAAATAAAAGCAATTTTGAGGATGACACCTCCCCAAACCATCAATGATACCCAGCGCCTAGCAAGAAAAATAGAGGCTTTGAACAGGTTCATGTCACGATCAACAGATAGATGCCTCCCTTTGTTTTCTGAGTTTTAAAGCAGGTACATCCTTGGAATGAGGAGTGTGACTGAGCCTTTGAAGAATTGAAGAAGTATTTGGCCAGCCCCCTGTTAAAACAGCCCAACCAAGGAGATAGTACATATACTTGGCGGTATCCCCTCAATCTATATCAGCCATCTTAGTAAGAGAAAAAAAAGGGACCCAAGCGCCCGTGTATTACACAAGTTGCGCTTTACAAGGCGCCGAAGTTAGATACCCACGAATGGAGATGCTGGCATTCACATTAATAGTAGCTGCTAGAAGACTGCAACCATACTTCCAGGCTCACCCCATAAGAGTTCTGACGGAAAACCCTTTTAGGAAGGTATTACAAAAGTCGGACTCTTCTGGGAGCCTGGACGCATGGTCAATAGAACTCAACGAATTTGAAATTAGCTATGTGCTCAGAAACGCAGTTAAGGGTCAAGCCATCACCGATTTCGTGGTTGAGTTCAGTAGTTTCCCTGCAGAGATCACGACGCCTCCTCCAGGTCAACCCTGGACTATCTTCGTCGATGGATCAGTGTGCCTAGCAGGGGGTGGTATACGGGTACACATTGTCACAAAAGCAAAACAGGAGCATTATTACATGGCGATGCTCACTATCAAGATCACCAATAACTAAGCAAAATATGAAGCCTTAATAGAGGGATTATCCGCTGCCAAGGCATTGGGCGCCAGAAAGGTGGAGGTGAAAGCAGATTCCCAGATAGTAGTGAACTAGGTCACGGGGGTCTACGCCTCTAAAGGGAAAAAGCTTAAGAAATACCTTGAGCAGGTGTTGGTACTTTGTGACCAGTTTGAATAATTTTCTATAATGCAGATTCCAAGGGCAAACAACATAGGGGCATTGTGGCGCCCCCAACTTCCATGTACGGACACACACGGAAATCGAGACACCTGGGATGATGACAACGCGGTCACGCACCCCATCGATATGTGCTGAGTGTGTGCAATGCAACACGTGTACAATAAAATATGCAGCGGAACGGTTAAGTCAAATAACTAAGTACCAGAGTTTGATACAATATCAGAGTACTGAAAATCCACATGTCAACATAATACAATTTTGTTTACAAAACAACATCAAATCAAATAAAATACAATAGGTAAAAGCAGCAATAATCTTCAAATACACGAATATAGCCAATGTCCCAACTCATCAGGCAGAGCTGCATCCTCGGGCTCAGCCTCCTCAAAAGCTGCAACAAAAAAAACTACAGTCCCACAAAATGGAACCGCAGGTAAGTAAAATCCAAAAAGCTCAAAGACTATAAATATATTTAAACAACCAACGCTATGCATGCACATGATGACCCAAGCGTAAAACCCGAGAAAACACCATTTCTCGAAAAACACAATTTTCCCACTCACGTCAAAAACACCATTTGGCACAAATTAACAATCCAGGAATAATTACATTAATTCCAATTTTAACCGTATGCACCATGGACTCCCCTAGGGACCATCCACATACTCTGGCTTCCCATCTTCACCCCACGGGTAACGACCGTGCAAGTGATACATGAGTGATGCCCAGTTCCGCGCCCACCGCGTACATAGCCAGGCATCCTCTGACCCCCGCCAGCCCGAGGAGTCACGGAGTCGGATCGAGAGCGCTACCATC
>QEOT01006273.1:135189-161076 GCA_003123785.1 Pterocarya stenoptera
TAAATATTAAACTCCAACAATAACATACTTTAAAATAAAAGGCAATTAAATTGCATAACACTAATTAAAATAAATCAAACGCAGTGAAATGCTTTAAATAAAACAACAATAATTTTAAAACCCATAAACGAACCAATTTAAATCAAAGATCAATTTAAATCTGAAATAATAATTAATAAGAAGAAAGCCCAATAAAATATTTTCACAACTTAAAATATTATAAAATAATATTTTAAAACTCCCAAAATACTAAAACGGGGTGTTACAGTCATACAGGCTAGCAAAGGCAGCGTTAGCTAAGCAAGAGGTGGAATTGCCATGTGAAGTACAAAAAAGGTTGATTGAAGTACCAACTGTAGGGATCGAAGTACCACAGATAGGATCCAGAACACCGGGATGGGCCGTTGGAATAGAAGACTATCTTGAAGCATGAAAGCTCCCTGAAGGAAAGGAGGTGGCAAGAAAGATAAAAAGGAAGACATCGCAGTTTGTCAAGATCGATGGTGTCCTATACAAAAAGGGTTTCGCAACACCCTTACTAAGGTGCATCTCATCCGAGGAAGCGCAGTATGTGCTTGCAGAGATACACGAGGGTGTATGTGGTAACCATTCAGGAGGAAAGGCGTTAGCAAGAAAAGCCCTAAGGACAAGATATTACTTGCCTAATCCCTTTAGGGATGCCAAACAATTTACCAAAAGATGCAGCCAATGCCAAGCATATGCCACAGTTCTACATGGCCCACCAGAAAAATGATCATCTGTCATCTCCCCATGGCCCTTCTCCCAATGGGGAGTTGACTTGGTTGGGCCATTCTCACCTAAGAAGGGCGGAGTAAAATACATGATAGTAGCAGTTGATTACTTTACAAAGTGAGTAGAAGCACTAGCCCTAGCTACTATAAAGGCTAAAGTCATAACAAGGTTTTTGTGGAAGAACATGGTGTGCAGGTTTGGAAATCCAAGTGTCATAATCTCAGACAACGGGAAGCAGTTCGACTTTGAGCATTATAGTGCGTGGTGCTAGGAATTCAAGATAAAAGTGAAATACTCGTCGCCAGGCCACCTGCAGGCAAACAGATAGGTAGAACCAACTAACAAATCCCTACTCGGGATCCTAAAGAAGAAATTAGGAGATCGAAAGGAGGAGTGGGCAAAAGAGTTACCAGGAGCCTTATGGGCTTACAGGACCTCGGTGAAAACCTCGACAGGGGAAACGCATTTTACTTTGGCATAAGGAAGCGAAGCGGTCGCCCCGACCGAAATCGGTTTGCCAACTTACCAGACCAACCACTTCGATCAAGTGAAGAACAACCAGGTTCTTGCCGAACAGTTAGACCTCCTTGATAAAGTGTGAGAAGAAGTAGAGATCTAAAACATTCTCAAGAAAAGGAAAGCTGAGTAATACTTCAACAAACGGGTCAAGCCAAGGTCATTCAAAGTCGCCGACCTGGTCTTAAAAGAAACAGGGGTCACTACCCAAGATGAAGGGATGCTTGGTCCACGTTGGGAAGGGCCCTACATAGTAGTGCCATCAACTGCCTATGATCGTATTGGCTTAAGGACAACGAGGGAAGAGAGCTGCAACACCCTTGGAACGTTGAGCATCTAAAGAGGTTCTGCCCCTAAAAAAGCTTATCTCCTTATGCATTAGTACTTATTTATTTCAAAAGCAATCTTTCCTTTTTGGAATCTATATTATTGAGACTCAAGAAAATAGAAGTGAGTAAGCACTCGATCAATCACTATGTAGTCCAACGGGCACATAGGTCACAAGACCACGCGACCCTCTCCAAGTTTAGCCACCAAGGGCCAAGTTACACACTCGTGGTGCCATCCAACCGGTGCAGAGGTCACAAGACACGCCTTTCCAAGGTTAGCCACCAAGGGCCGAGTTACACACTCGTGGTGCAATCAAACGGGCGCGGAGGTCATAAGACATGCATCAATCCAGTCAAGGAATCGATTATTGGAAAATCAAAAGTTTACGTTCGGACATGCACCATTTCTTTAAAAGCCTTCACTGTATTACCAACCAAAATCACAATAGCAACTGATCAAAGGAAACCTTGATAAATTCAAGCCTCTGTTGTGCCTTTATGTCTACAATACAGCAAGAGCAAGAGAGTCCTTCAATTCTCAAATCAAAATTTGATTTGCAACAAAGTAAAGGAAAGTTCATACCAACAGAAATTTCATTAACCCAAAGCCCAAATCAAACCAAGACACTCTCCACAACTCAAGCTACAAAGTTAGCCTAACATCATCTTTTCAGAAAATAGAAATTAAAACAAGTAAAACTCCAATTAATAGAAGAATTGCTAGGCGCATCAACAAAGTTGCGGTAGAAAAAATATTTCCAGAAAAAACAACAACTGAGAAATAAAACTTCCTAAACAAAAGCCTGAAAAATGCAAGAAAAGAACCTCCCAAACAAAAATCATAAATCCCCTTTTATGCCCTATGCGACTTTTTCTCTCCCCTCTTTTGGTTGGCTGGTTCTGCACTGTCTTAGACCACGATCTTGCATTGCCTTTCCACTTCCACGTGCATGAGTCTGCTGCCCAACTTGAGGCTAGTTGCTGTGCCTTCCACTCCCACGTTCCACGTCCCACTCCATAACTTCATCATTCATTTTTTTTTTTTGGTTTCGGCTCATAGTCCCTTAGCCCACTTTCTAGTGCACTCTTTTAGGTGTTGTTGTGCTAGTTGGGTATTTCCAAGGATACCCTTGTGTTTCTTTTCTAATAGTGCCCTGCAACTTATAAGTAAGGTATGAGAGGAGTAAAATTTGGGGTATTAATTTTGATGTGGAACAGCTGCATTATAAATCTTTTCAAGTGCCAAATATCAGAATTTATCAACTGACTCAAGTATCATAATCTACTGCATTATTAAGTGCTTAATTGATTTTTAGTTAAACAATTTATTCACTTAGCAGCTTAATCATGCAATTGGGACACTTTATCAAAACACCACGAACAAAATGCAAAAGATCATGGAGGTGTGCCCATCATGAAAATGTTGATGTCCTTTTTTTTAGAGATGCACCCATTGAAGATATTGGAAATTTAGCAAATCCAATTGATCATGGAAGTCAACTTTCTAATGGGCATTGGGTTGATTATGATGATGACGATGATGATCGTGACATCGAATATTATGACAATGAAAATGAATATAGCGAGATTGACTTCGAGTTGTACCCACTACAAAGGAGGCCTTCTTCAACCTTTGACATCAAATTTTTTCTGGAGTTTGAATTCCATGGCTTGACTTTAAATTCATTTCAAGTGTATGGAGGAGTAGTTATGTAAAGTAGTTGATTTATTTTGTATTAAACTTAAGCTTCATATGAATGAAATATGATTATTTAGCCTAAAGTATTCTAATTAGTGTTTTGGAGGCTCCTCGAATTGCCTCCAAAAACTGGAAGGCAGTTTCCAAAAACTAGAAGAATACACAGTTTACCTTCCTATCTCCCTTGAGTCGATGGATTTCAACATTAACCACCATTTACAATCACCACCGCACCTTCCACATATAATATATAGAAATTGTAGTTTTGATTGTTAGTTTTAGTAAGCCTTCTGCATTAAAATCTTCAATACTTACAAAAACTGATTCAGCAAAATCTTTTGCAGTATTATGTTAGTCGCTCACTGTAACGCCCCGATCTCGGAGGTCCGGAGAGTTAGCTCTTAATACATAATATCAATTCCAATACCACAACTATAAAATCCAGAAAATTCAATAAAATATTAATTTATTTGCTCAACCAAAATATCAATGTTCTTTCATCGAAAACACCAAGGAATTCTCAATAAAATAAATTAGAAACTCCCCAAAAACTTGAAAATATCCTTAACCCAACACATCAAAATATCCGAAAATAATCAATTTACTAACTATGACTCTCAAATAAGTACGTGCACCATTGGGCACTTATTCCTCTACGATCATCACACCTTATTAAAACTTCCTATACTTGTTCTTTAGTTGAACCATCAAAATCATTTGAAAAATATTTGGAGATAAGGGGTGAGTTATCAATAACTCAGTAAGCAAAGAACATACACTAGTATGCAAACATGAGCATTTACAGAGTTCAGAATGCAGAACAAAATATTTTTACTTTTAGAATACAGAATCAGAACGTGTTATCAAAAATATTAGAGCGAAAGTTTCAGAAAAATATTCTTATTAAATCTTTTGGCATAGCATAACTGACCATCATCATACCAGAACATCATATCACATCAGAGGCCATGTTTAACCCCTATGGTAGGGTTGTGCAAACCCCGGTAGCTAATTGAGTAGATACAGAATGTGAATATTTTTCTTATTTATTCTCGGAGCCCCGAGTGTGCACACAGGAAAGACTACAAGAAAAACCACTTTATTTCCATGGTGGGTGCACCAGAAACAGAACAGTTGGTACCAACCCAAACAGAAGCCACTATTGGCACCCATGGTAGGTCAAACAAATCACCATCCATAAACGAAATCCAGATTCAAAATGTCATGCCAAAAGTTTTCATAAATCACATCATATCATATCAGAGTACAGAACATCTTCAGAACAGAACAAAATCATATCACAAAATATAATTTATGCACCAAATTTCATACTCGCTCTCTTTTGCACAGTTCAGAAACAAAATGCCAGAAAATAAGCTCATGTCTGCACTAGTCATGCTAGAAAATACTTTATTCTTATACATAATTTCATGAGTAATGCAGAAACAAATAACTGAAATCATTTTGGATTTCTTTTCATAACAAAACATGTATATTTTTCAACAGTTCATTTTATTTTATGCAAAGTCTAATATAGGAACTCCACTTACCTGAACTTCTTAGCTTATCAGAAATTCTCCACAACATTATTGAACGAAAATCGATCGTCACCTACAAAATTTTCATTTAACTCCCATAAATTTCAATTGAACAAGTATTTTGATTCTTAAACCTGAAATACTAAAATAACCTGTTTTTCCTAAATGTCTAAAATTCTCTTAATCCTAAAAATGCCATCACTTCCCAAATTCATTAATATTCACTTAATAACTCTGGCTAAAACATTAAATTCTAACTTATTTACTTTTGAAGTTCAACTATACCATATAGAATTGGATAATATAATTATATCAAAATCTATTAAAGTAGACAAAGCAAAAAAATGTCATTTAATTAAAATACACTTAATTAGCTTTAAAGTATTTAAAAATAAAACTAAAATCTTATTGTAATACACTAATGAAATTAGTAATAGAATACTTAACAATTTATTTTGAAAAGAAAATATTTTTTTCATAGACTTTCTTATCACTCAAATAGAGCCACATGAAGCAAGTTTAATATAAAAAAATGTGCCCATGAGCTATTCTGGTGACAAGGGCATTTTGGGAATGTAAAAATCATAAACATGGGCTGTTTTGGAAAAGCATGAATACAAAAGGAAAACTGAGTTTGTAAAACAAAAACTCCAGACCAAACAATGCAACAAAGGCGTCCATACTCACCGAGAGAGTGGAGCCGCAACATAGCTGGTGATCACGAAGGCGGAGCAGTGAGAGAGAGAGAAAGAGAGAGACCAAGGAATGAGAAAAAAAATGCGAAAGCGATAGAGTAAACTGAGAGAGAGTGACACGGAGGTGCTGTCGGTGGCTTACCGAGAGGGACGCGGAGGGTATAAGGATTACACAAGTGATTTGGTAATAATCTTGTATATAATTTTGTATTACAATTCATCTATATATAATACAAGACAGCATCTATTAAAGGAATGTACAAACCATAAACAGGACAGCAGCTATTTAAGGAATATACAGCCAAAAATAGAGGTGTTATAAAAAGATTGACAAAGAAGAAATCACGGCTGTGCATGATTTATGTGGTGTGCATGATTTACGTGGGTTCCCTTATACGACCCCTCAAAATGGACATTCCATCAGTAACATGAATTTTTCCACGTAACAAGGTGAAGCGAGATCGAGCGAGGGGCTTTGTGAGGAGATCTGCGAGCTGATTATCCGTGTGAACATGAGCAACATGTAGTTGATCCCGACGGACAAAGTCATGAACAAAGTGAAGATCGATGGCAATGTGTTTCATCTAGGATTGCATAACAGGGTTGAGACTGAGCTGAGTTGCACCAACGTTATCACAGAGTAGGAGTGGTGGCTCACGTAACTTGATACCAAGTTCATCAAGAAGAGACTGAATCCAAGCAATGTCCGAAGCTGCAGTGGCCAGTGCCCGATATTCAGCTTCTGTAGAGGAGTGAGCCAGTGCCTTTTGCTTCCAAGTTGGCCAGCTGATAGGATTATTGCCTAGAAAAATGATATAAGCCGTAGTAGACTTTCGATCATCAAGATCACCACCCCAATCAGCATCTGAGAAGCCCCTAAGCACTGGGTTTGTTTGGCGACGCAGTAAGAGACCAAAGTGAATGGTCTGTTTGACATACCATAAGAGCCATTTAACATGTTGCCAGTGCATGACTGTCGGTTTGTGCATGAACTGAGCTAGATGATTGACTGAAAAACCAAGGTCTGGGCGAGTGAGTGAGAGGTATTGAAGAGAGCCAATGATTCTTCTGTATTCCGTAGCATCACAGCTAGCCGAACCATCATTAAGCATGAGCTTAGCAGACGCAGACATGGGTGTTTGAACTTCCTTAGCACCATCCATCTTCAACCTGGTAAGGAGATCATGAACATAACGATTTTGAGAGAGAAATAAACCCTGCTGAACCGGGATGACTTCCACCCTAAGAAAGTAGTGCAGATCACTTAGTTCCTTCAGTGAAAATTTATCTCCTAAAGATTTGACAACATGCTGCATAAACTGAGTGTTATTGCCAGTGAGTATTAAATCATCAACATATACCATCTCGATTGAAGATGAACAAGGAACTATCAGATTTTGAATTAAAGAAACCCAACCCAAGAAGGCCAGAGCACAGCACATTGAACCAGGCCCTAGGCACCTACTTGAGACCATAAATCGATTTCTGAAGAGAACAAACATGATGAGGATAAGAGGAATCGATGAAACCTATGGGTTACTGCATAAACACTTGCTCAGTTAACTGTCCATGAAGAAACGCATTATTAACATCAATTTGCTTGAGTGGCCAATTGTTGGACAAAGCCAGTGATAGAATAAGGCGAATGGTGGTCGGTTTTATAATGGGATTGAAGGTCTTGGTATAATCGACACCCGGACGTTGATTGAAGCCTTTAGCGACGAGACGGGCCTTAAACCGATCCATTGTACCATCAGGATGACGCTTAATCCGAAAGACCCATTTACAACCAATTAGATTGGAAGTAGAGGACTTAGGAACCAGATTCCATGTGCCATGTGAAACTAAGGCAGTAAATTCATCTGCCATGGCCTTACGCCAGCGGGGATCCTTGAGTGCTTGGGATACACAAGTTGGTTCCAATAGTGATGCAAGAGGATGCTTTGTAGTAACTGAAAGTTGCTTAGGACAAAAAATATTATTCTGAGCCCTTGTAACCATCGGATGAGTGCGGGTAAGAGGTGCAGGTGCTATGGGCAGGGGGGATTCAGAACTGGAGGAATTACTAGCATGAACAGATGAAGTCATACCTGGTGTAGGAGACGGATTGACAGTTGTTGTAACAGCAGGTGTAGTAGGTGTGACAGGGAGATCATCCGAGGGAGCAATGTAAACTGAAGGAACTGAAGAAGGAGAGGAAACAGCAGGGCACGGTGGAGCAGGAGCCATAGGAGCAGAAGGAAGAGTCTTTGTGAATGGGAAATTGTTTTCGTCAAACGTAACATGACAAGAGTGATAGAGCTTACTCGTGTGAAGGTCCAGACATTTGAAAGCATGTTGAGTCAGAGAATAACTGAGAAAGACACAAGGTTTGGACTTGGATTGAAATTTATTTGTGCGATAAGGAACAAGCCAAGGGTAGCACTGACAGCCAAAGGTACGTAACTTGTGATAGTCGGAAATTTGTCCAAACAATACTTCAAAGGGACTTCGACTCGAGAGTAAGAGAGTTGGAAGATGATTAATAAGATAAACTACCGTGGCCAAGGCATATGACCAATAAGTAGAGGGAGCGGAGGCATGATGTAAAAGAGTCATACCCGTTTTGACAATGTGTCGATGGCGACGCTCGACAGTACCATTTTGCTGGGGAGTATGTGGTGCAGTGGTAAAATGGCTAATGCCACGAGCAGCCAAAAAAGGTCTAAGTTTGATAAATTCACCACCGTTGTCGGAATAGAAATTTTTAATTTTTTCGGAGAATTGGTTTTCAACCATAGCAGTGAACTGAACAAAAATAGAGGACACATCCGATTTATTTTTCATAGGATAGAACCAGCAGTACTTTGTGAAATGATCAACAAAAAGTACATAATATCGGTAGCCATCAACAGAAGGAACCGGGGATGGTCCCCAAACATCGGCATACAAATATTCAAGAGGAGCATGGCTCGTAAGAGAAGTGATAGTAAATGGAAATTTATGCGACTTATTGCAATGACACGAAATACATGACAATAGAGACTTAGGGGAGGACATAGGTAAATTAAAACTGTGAAGAAGTGATGATAGAAGTTTTGGAGTAGGGTGGCCCAGCCGATGATGCCAACGATCAAATGAAGCATGGGTTCCAGTCAAGGTGACGGTATGGACTTGAGGTAAGGAAGAACAGAGGTCCATGGGATAAACTCCACCTTCACACCTGCCGCGCATGAGCACTGCTCCAGTCATCCGATCCTTCACAAGATAAAAAAAAGGGGTGAAATTCAACAATAACGTTGTTATCATGGGTAAACTTGTGAATAGAGATCAAATTTGTGTGAATAAGAGGCACATGCAAGGTTTCTTTTAAAGTAAGAGACCGAGAAGGTGATGAAATAGAAGTAGAATCGATGTTAGCAACTTACAAACCTGTACCATCTCTAAGAATAACCTCATCTTGTCCATCATATTCAGAGTGAATAGAGAGATTAGCCAAATCAGATGTAATATTATGAGAAGCAGCAAAATCAAGAAGCCATTTGATGGAGCTGAAGAAGTAGTGCAGTTGGTAGCAGGTCGAGACTGGATTTTGGCACATTGCTTGGCAGTGTGACCAGGCTTATCACATATTCGGCACACAATAGATGACTTCTGAGAGGGAGCTTTGTTGTTGGAATTTTGTTTGGAGTGATTTTTGTTATTTTTGAACCGAGGATTGAACGGCTTCTATTGAGAGGAATTAGCAGTGACAACCAGTGTTGAAGTATTTCCATCCATGCGTTTGATATAGTGTTCATGACGAATTAACAGATCATGCAATTCTGCAAAAGACAAGGCAGTTTCTCTCGTGCGAATAGGAGCTACCATATCTTGAAACTCAGAGCCAAGACCATTAAGCACATATAACATCAAATCATCATCCGAAACTGGTGCATCAATCAATGAGAGTTCATCAGCAATTACCTTAACTGCATGAAGAAACTCAGACACCGTGCGGGTACCCCGTTGAATAAGGGTGAGATCTTCCTTTAATTGCATAATTCGTGCCCGTGATTTGCTAGCAAACAAGTGTGCTAGATGCTGCCAAGCATCATGACTTGTAGTGGTCATAGCAATGAGGGGCATAACTGCTTCAGAAATAGAAGCAAAGATAACATTTAGCAGTAACTGGTCTTGTCGGCACCAGTGCGCATAGAGTGCCACAGCAGAAGTAGAAGAATCCGCAGTAGGTGGAGGAGGACACCGAAGGGTGCCATCCAAGTATTTCATCAGATCATAGCCGATGAGAATGGTGAGGAAAGTTGCACGCTAGGAAGGATAATTTGAGGATGTGAGTTTGTAGGGCATTTGGCTGGAAGTGTTTATAGTAATAAGAGGAAGGGTAGATGCAGAGTTGGGCACCAAGGAACTTTCAGTGGACGACATGGAGTTGGAAGATGTTTCTGTTCTCATAGGAGAAGAACCTTCTGATACCATATAAGGATTACACAAGTGATTTGTTAATAATCTTGTATATAATTTTGTATTACAATTCATCTATATATAATACAAGACAGCAGCTATTAAAGGAATGTACAACCATAAACAGGACAGTAGCTATTTAAGGAATATACAGCCAAAAACAGAGGCACTATACAAAGATATTGGCAGAGAAGAAATCACGGCTGTGCATGATTTATGTGGTGTGTATGATTTACGTGGGTTCCCTTATAGAGGGCTAGGAGCGGCGTGGAGTGACCGTTGGAGTTTTCTGTGCCGGTGGTAACGACGTGGAGGGGCTGGCACCGTGTATGGTGGCTTTGAAAGAAAAGGGCACCGAGCTGTGTGTTGCTCTGCTTTTGGGAAGCTAAAACAGGGGACAATGAGGCTGTGTGGGGTACGGTGGTGCGAGGCACTACTATGGAGGAGTTGGGTGAGGACCGGGCTGTGGCGAAGCTTGGACAGCTTGGTCGTGGCTTGTGGAGGTTAGTTTGTGCATCAGCTGGGTGAGCCGTGACTGGGTGGGTTGAGACCGAGCTAGAGGGTGGTGCGCTGGTTGCAAAGAGGAGGAGTTGCTAGGCTATGGTTTTGCGTGGCAGGGCAGCGAAGTGAGGTTTCTTCGTGCAGGAAGTATTATAAATATAGGCGAACGAAGGAGAAAAACAAACCCTAGAGGGATGAGGGATACGTGTATGTGCATGTTTGTGATAAAAACATTAGAGACGTGCATGCTTATGACCTATGGAAAGATACGTGTAAAGGTGGGGAGTTTCTAAAAACAAACTGCCGTTGGGTTTTTCCATTTAATAAAAACGGGTGTGGGCTTTGGGTTTGGGGTTGATCTGGTAGAGCTCACTTCAAAAAAATTTAACTACAATGGCAAGTGCATTAAAAAATTTAATGACGGTTAAAAACCAATTTGGGTCCAAAAAATAATACTCAAAAAAATTTCGACTGGACTTTTCGTATACTTAACCCAAAAAATAAAAAATAAAGCTCGGCTCTAGGCCTGGGTGTTACACTCTCAAGAAAGTATCCTTGGTGCTTTAAGTACCAAAGGGCTCCTTCTGCTGCATCTTTCGTTTTTGACTGCGGTGTTCCAAGCACTCCAAAATAACATCTGGGGCTTCTGTTTCCACAATCACCTTGAAGGTGAATTTACAAGATATGCCAATTACACGAGCATTCCTATGATCAACTTTAATTTCTGTTATTTGATGAGATCATAAGTCCTGAATAAATTTATCTCCGAAAACAAAGGGTCTATGTGTGTGCGTGTTCTGTATACAATAGACTTGCCCATGGACTCACACCTGAAGTCCATGACAATAGACTTGCCCAAAAGAGATTATGCATATGTGTGCGTGTTCTGTATACATATATACGTGACTTACAACTTTAAGTGGCTTGGTCCATCCTCTGTGCAACATTCAAATAGAGGGGGGTTTCCAATAGTTAGCAGCACAGATTTCGTAGAATCGCGATCTTGCCGTTGCTTTGTTTGACCCACCTGGAAGATTATTTTAGTTTTAGAGAGAGAATGAAATACGTGTTCCACACTTGATATCCTGCAAGCCTGCCCTCTTATGGTGCCAGGTGGGTGTTTAATAACAGGTGTTACGCATGACGGATTACTATAGGATACTTTAGTGAGGGCTAGAATTTTTGGCTCAAAATCTGTGTCAAAAGGCTGTTGTACCGTCAACTTCTCAAATCCAATTGCATCAGGGGTATTTACATCTATAGGTGTTTCATCATATCCAATCAGTCTGGCTTCCATCTTGCAGCTTGACTTCAAAACTTCCTCCAAAGTTCTCGACTTCGGTATGTAGCCTTGGCCCTGCATCGTGGAGAGTGTTAAAACCTTTTAAGTTAGGATATGCAAAGCTTGTCAATCGTGAATGTGTGACTGCAGTATGAAAACATTAGTACAATTATTAGTAGAATCTTATTCAGGATTCCTAGAGATACCATACGGAGTCTGGCTTTTTCGATTATTTCCGATATCTGTAATAGGGTACTATATGTTTCCAGAGTCTATAAACAAATGGAATTTTTACTATACAATAAAAAAAAAAGGTAAATAATAGCATTTTTCTTGTTTCGGTATGTTGCAGAGGCAGTTGCAGAAACATCTTTTCCATTCACTTGTGCTTCAACCAAAGACATTCCACCCTTCTGATGTTAAAAACTGTAGATCCCAATTATAAGATTGGCAAAGTTTTTGCATTTCCCTGAAAGGACTAATCTGCAAACTGGAGAACCTCATGATTGGATCAAAAAAGAAAAGCATTATCGTCCACACAAGCTCCAGATTAAACCCTGAATCAAGAAGAATGGCACCCAGAAAGACTCTACCAAGTCACCCAAAGCCTGACGCAATAAGTGAAATCATTCGGAGTTAGTATATATAACAACTACATTCCCACACCCCCCTCCTTCTCTCCAAAAAGAAAACAAAACAAAACTCAAAAAAAAAAAAAAAAAATGATGGCTAGGAGGTCATTTCGTCATTTGTCACCATGCCACAACAGAAAAAATTCACAGAAGATTACAATGTCTACCTTTAGTGGCAATTAAGGTCCATGCAAATATCGACACCGTACAACTTGAACACGTATATATAATTGAAGTCGGGTAAAACACCACGTCGTATTCAATGCTACAAGTTTAATTAGCGCAGCTTATGAAAGCCATTGCTCAAGTTAATACCACATGTGGCGAAGACCTTACTCGATGACATGTAACTTCAGCTCCTTCTGGGAATGCAGAAGAAAAGGTGTGCTTCAGTTCAATGGCCACAAGCAAGTTTTCCAGTCGATGCATGATTGATGGTAACAAAGATATTGAACTCCCGATATCTTTTGAAAAGCCTATGATCTTCAACTGACATTGCTCAGGAGGCAAATCAATGAAGTATTCCTCCAGTTCATGCAATTCTGTTTTTGATATTTTTTTATAGAAGTAATTATTCTCCAGTAACAAGCACAACACAAGTAACAGGGAGTAAACAAAAGATATGCCCATAAAGGATGATTCCTCAAATCAAGCTGAAGATCACACGAGCAGCAAATCTGCCAACAATCAAGGATGTAACAGCTAGAAAATAAACAAGGAAATTTGACTCTGTTGTAAGCTTGTAACCGATAGAAAATATAGCCTTATTTTTAGTATTCTTTCTTAGAATAAATTCTGCAAATCATGTATATATGTCATACTGATCCGTGTATCATTGTAGTGTGTTGCAATACAATTGTTTATTTGAAAACAAATATTCTGTGCATACTCAATTCTCATCAATGCCTATCTAAACCGTTTTTGACATTTTAGACTCATGAAAATGATTTGAAAGTGAGGATAATCCTAAGAGACCGGCATTGAGATGAGTCCTGAACATCTTTTTTTCAATAATTTAACGCGGCATTGACTCAATGCATGACTTAACGCGGCATTGACTTAACGCGGCATCTTTCTCTCAAGTTGCCATGAAGATACCATTGACCGATAGGTATGGCCTGGAATTGTCCTTTTAAAGGAGAGTCGATGGTTTCCAACTCTATACATCCTGTAAGTAGAGTGATCATCAGGCATTACATACACACGTACACTGACTAATTTCTTCCATGGCCTTATCTACAATATTCTCTTCTAGTTCATCCTCTTCTTCAGTCACCTCTCCATGGCTCTACGATGTGTTCTTGAGCTTTAGAGGAGAAGATACCCGTGATACTTTTACTGCCCATCTCTACCGTTCTTTGACTCAAAAGGGAATCCCCACCTACTTAGATGAGGATGAGCTTAGACGAGGTGATGAGATTTCACCTGCACTTTTCCAAGCTATAGAAGGTTCAAGAATTTTCATCATTGTACTTTCAAAAAATTATGCATCGTCAACATGGTGTTTGGATGAGTTATTGAAGCTGCTTGACCAAAGTAAAAAATCAAAGCAAGAAAGGGTTCTACCTGTGTTTTACCAAGTAGATCCATCTGATGTACGCCATCAAAAAGAGAGTTTTGGGGAAGCATTGGTTAAACATGCTGAGAAATTGAATGTAGATCACATGAAGTTGCAACTGTGGAAGGCAGCCCTACGAGAAGTTGCTAATTTGTCCGGATACCATCTGATCAGAAATGGCCGGTATTTCTAACTGCTTAATTAATTTGTGCCGTTCATTAATTCATGATTTGCCCCCATTCTACCATATGTATAAATCACTAGCTAGTCTGCATCTTGTATATATATGGGTTTTAATATGGAACTAAAACATTAATTCTTTTTAAGTTTATTGGAAATTAAAGCTGAATAAATTGAACTAATCACAACCTGAATGAAACTATATAAAAATCTAAGTGTTTTTTTTTTGGCCTTTTGATGATCGCAAACCAAAGTACATGTAGAGATCAATCAACTCATATGCTCTGCTTATGTTCGTTGTCTTTCTTATTTTATTTTATTTTCAGGTTGTGGGAAAAAATTTATTTAGATTATGTTCCTAATTGTTTTTCATGCGAAAAGCTGTATTCATTAATTAATCATTTTTCTTTATATTATATATAATTTATATTATATATAAATAGGAATGAATCAGAATTCATTGAAGAAATCGTTCAAAACGTCTCAAGAATGGCAAATGATCATTTATATTTACATGTTGCCAAGCATCCCGTAGGATTGAAACCTCGTGTAGAAGATGTCAATTTGCTTTTAAGTATTGGAACGAATGACATACGAATGATAGGAATTTTTGGAGTTGGGGGAATTGGTAAGACAACTCTAGCCAAAGCAATTTATAATTCGATTGCTTTTCGATTTGAAATTAGTTGTTTTCTTCAAATTATTAGAGACACTACGAATCAAGCGAATGGTTTGGTCCAACTGCAAGAGTTCCTTCTTTCTAAGATCTTTGGCGAATGTAAAAGTTTGAAGGTTGATAGTATTGATATAGGAATGACTATGATAAAGCGTAGGCTTTGTTCTAAAAGAGTTCTTCTAATTCTTGATGGTGTAGACCACTTGACCCAATTAGAAAAATTAGCAGGAGGTCATGATTGGTTTGGTAAAGGAAGTAGAATCATAATCACAACAAGAGATCAACACCTGTTGACTACTCATGGAGTTGATTCAACATACAAGATGACGGGATTGAATCACGATGATGCCTTTGAACTATTTTGTTGGCATGCTTTCAAAAGAAATAAACCGGATCACTGTTATGGAGAATTTGTAGAACAGATCATAAAGTATGCTGGGAGCCTTCCATTAGTTTTAACGGTGCTTGGTTCAGATTTATATGGCAGAAGAGAAAAAAGTGAGTGGGAAAGTGCATTGGATCAGTACAGGAAAATCCCTCACCAAGATATTCAAAAAATTCTTCAAACAAGTTATGATAGATTAAGTGAAAATGAAAAGAATGTTTTTCTTGACATAGCATTTTTTTTCAATGGACAATGGCTTGTTGATGTCATTATAAATATACTAGATAGTTTTGGTTTCTGCCCAAACTTTTCGATCCCAAGACTTAGGGAGAAGTGTCTTATTTCGGAGTCCTATGGCATATTAAAAATGCATGACTTGTTACGAGATATGGGTAGAGAAGTTGTTCGACAAGAATCGCCCAAAAATCCAGGAGCACGTAGCAGATTATTCTTTCATAAAGATGTTCGCAAAGTATTGGAGGAAGATATAGTAAGTCATATCAAAATCTCTTTCAATTAAACATTGTTTCTACTTTGGCACTTGCGACATATTATACGTGTGTGTATATAAATATATGAATAATTTATTTTTTGATCTTGTTGGCACACTTAAACATGCATTGTCTTCCTATATAGGGAACAAATAGAGTTGAAGCAATTGTTGCAAATTTTCCTGATGGTGCTGATATCATCCGATTGAGTCCCAAGGCCTTCAAGAATATGAAAAGACTCAGATTGTTTAGATGCCGCAATGCACACTTTTCTGGCGAACCTAATTGTCTACCGAATTCAATAAGTGTGCTTGATTGGCCTAACTGTCCTTTAAAATCTATGCCATCTGAATTTCATGGAGACGAACTCTTTATTCTATGCATGCCCGGTAGTCGAATCCAAGAGATACACTTGGAATATTTTAAGGTACAACTATTATTATTTTCAATATTTCTTTTTTTAAACTTAGTTTGATGTTCTTTTCTTTTTAACAGAATCTCACAATTATGAATTTCCATGGTTGTGATTTCTTAACGAAATTCTCAAATATCTCAAGGTGCCCAAATTTGAAGGAAATAAATCTTGGTTCTTGTAAAAACCTAGCTGAAGTTGATGATTCTGTTGGACTGCTTGAACAGCTTGTTAAGTTGAGACTTAATGCATGTTTCAATCTAACGAGCTTTCCAAGGAGACTCCAATTGAAATCTTTGGAACTCCTTGATCTTAGTGAGTGCTCAAGGCTTCAAAACTTTCCTGAAATAGAATGTGAAATGAAACATTTAGCGGAAGTCTACTTAATGGGCACTGCAATAGAAGAATTGCCTTCATCCATTGGGTACCTCACTGGGCTTGCATATTTACTCCTAAGTCGCTCTGTAAACCTTAAGCATCTACCAAGTAGCTTTCACCAGTTGATTTCTCTACAGTATATTGGCCTTGACCATTGTCCAAATATTATAAGTTTTGGGATGGAGGAGGAGATGCATAATGGACAACCCACGCCTTACGTAGTGTCTACAAGCTGGGAAAATGAAGGTTCATTGGGTGCAGAATTATTCCCATTGCTGCCTCCAAAAAAATCAACCACTTCTCTTAAATTGTTTCTTATCAACTCTGGCGTATCAAAATCGAATTTCTTTGGGCCATTTAGTTGCTTTCGCAATCTGGAACTGGAAGTATTAGATCTGTCAGGTAGTGATATCGTAAGCATTCCAGCAAGCATCAAAACATTTGTTAGACTGTGGAGACTTCATTTGGATGATTGCAAGCAACTTCAAGAAATTATGGAGTTTCCACCGAATCTTGAAGAGCTTTATGCTGATGGATGCATATCACTGGAAAGATTACCAGAAATATCGAAAATATTTCATTTCCCATGGCTAAAATTGATTAGGTTGACCAGATGTTATAAAGTGAATAATATGGGGAATTATTGTATGCCAAATCCTGCATGGAATGATGTAAGTCCCTATATATATAGTTCTCTTTTCCTTATTTATCCATTTCGCATTTTGTGTGGCAAATCGATTTCCGTATTTGAATATAGTTGATATATATTTTATGATGTATCCATCCAACAGGCTAAGATGATATTTTCAGGAAATAAGATTCCAGATTGGTTCAGCCATTGTAAGGAGACTTCAAATAGTCATTGGTGTGAATTTGATATTAAAGGGTCCCCACCGTATAATTTGGATAACATCATAGGAATTTCTTTTTGTGCTGTTATTGAACCCGTTGAGACTGAGCGTTTGACTGTTGACATCATGATGGGATCAACTAAACTCGTATGTAACGGATATGTAGGAAAATTTGATGAAATGGATTCAGATCATGTATGGTTCGAGCACTTACGACCATGGATTGTAGAGCCGACAGACAATCTGAGGATTATATTTGAAAGCAATCCAAATTTAGTGATCTTCAAACGTTGCGGAGTTCATCTATCATACAAACACCATGAACAGAATGCGAAAGATGATGAAAATGTTGATGTCCATTTGGACGCACCCATTGAAGATATTGGAAATTTAGCAAATCCAATAGATCATGGAAGTCAACTTTCTAAGAGGCGTCGTGTTGATTATGATGATGATCGCAAGGTCATTGAAGTTGACTTGTACCCACAACAAAGGAAGCCTGATTCAACCTTGGACATCAAACTTTTTTTGAGCACGCTGCCGCCAATTGATCTTGCCTCCTTTTTCCTTATGAAAAGGTATAAATTATGTACTTCAAAATCCTGAGTAAAGTTTTTTAAATGTAGGTTTCCTTTTATATATAATGTCTAGGTCTTTAATTTCCATTATATACCCATGTTTTTATCTATATATTAAATGAGTTGAATCTCTATTTCATTCCATTGTTTTTCTCTACTCCAATTGCGTGAAAATAATTATGACATTGGATTGCTTCATGCCACCTATAAGAATGTTGTTTCATTAGGAGATCTATAAATTGATTCTATAAAAATATACCTGACTTGAGGTGAGACTCTAGACTTATTTTATAATAAAAATGGTTGTAAAATCTAATGTCGTACAACATCAAGACACATCATTTTGTAAATTTCTTTTTATAATATTTTTTTTGTAAAATTCTAATACTTAATTGCTCTTCCTCTTTGACTTTCTTATCTCTATCAGCCAATGATATGATTAGCCTTCCTTTAGGCATTGAAAGATTTGTTGGATTGACATACCTTTTATTAGGTAATTGCAAGAACATACAAGAAATTACAGAGCTTCCACCGAATATAAATTCAAGATTCTATAAAAATATACCTGACTTGAGGTGAGACTCTAGATTTATTTTATAATAAAAATGGTTGTAAAATCTAATGTCGTACAACATCAAGACACATCATTTTGCAAATTTCTTTTTATAATATATTTTTTGTAAAATTCTAATACTTAATTGCTCTTCCTCTTTGACTTTCTTATCTCTATCAGGTAGTGATATGATTAGCCTTCTTTAGGCATCGAAAGATTTGTTGGATTGACATACCTTTTATTAGGTGATTGCAAGAACATTCAAGAAATTACAGAGCTTCCACCAAATATAAAATAAGTTGAAGCTAGGAGATGTAGATCACCGGAGTGTTTGCCGGAAATAGCAAAAGTATTTCCTTTAAGACATCTATCTTTGATTGATTTTTCAGAATGCAATAAACTGCAAGTGAATACAGGAAATCATGTCCCAAATCCTCCATAGAATCAGGTATGCCCCTACTTCTCTGCATTTACTTTTTAGTTTATGTAATTGAAAAATTTTTGATATCTTCATTCATTAGGCTAACGTCATATATATCCGGGAAGAAAGATTCTAGATTGGTTCAGTCATCGCAAGGAGTGTTCAAATGGTTGGTGGTGTGAAATAGATATAAATGTGCCACCATATTTGGCCGAAGTTAGAGGAATTTCATTTTGTGCTGTGGTTGAACCTGTTCCTACGGTTGAATTGAACGATATGGTTAATGTTCTTATGTTTGGCAATATTTATGAGAAAGTTGGAGTGATTCATCCAATGGATCCAGATGATCATGTTTGGTTGGGGTACTTTTATGTAGAATATTTTAGGCAGTATCGAGTGATGGTTGAGCCAGGCAATCTGAGGATTAAATTTGAAAGTTGTAAAAACTCAGAAAGATGATGATCTAGGTGGTGTGCCCCATCATGAAAATGTTGATGTCCATTTGGTTATTGCATCCACTGATGAAGATATTTGAAATTTAGCAAATCCAATGGATGGGTTTCAACTTTCTAAGGGGCGTCGAGTTGATGATGACAATGATGATGATGGTTGCTACAACATAGAATCTGATTGGTACACAACAAAAAAGGCCTTCTTCAACCCTGGACATCAAGTTTCATAGCTTGTTTAAAATGTATAGTTGTTAATATAAATTAATTTGATTATGAGATCGTCTGAAGAGAGTGTAAAAATGTATCCCATGTTTGTAGACATCCTCATTCTATAGAAGTTTCGTTCATTCTTTCGATTAGATAGTTGTTCTACTTGCATTATATCACTTTCCTGGGCTGAAAAACTGACATTTCGGTTCAATTTTGAGGAGAAACCAAGACTGACTGAACACTACGAAAATGAGGCTCAAACCGGCCGAACCCAACCAAGCTAGGGGTAGAACGAGCTGGTTCGGTTGTCGGCCGGTTCATGGTTGGTTTATTTGTTTTGGGCCGGTTTGGGCCATGCCTTTCAAATTTGAAGGTTATACATTCGAGAATCTCCGAATCAGGGCTATATATAAACTTGCTCTAGGTTATATATTCATGAAATTTGAAGTACTAAGATTCTCATCACAAAAATTGAAACAAAAGATCAGATTCATAGAGTATACAAGTTTTAAAAATGAAAATCTTCATTTTTAATACCTCAAAAAATTGACCGTGGGCGTGGGCCGTGGGATGCCCCATTTTGCCTAAGGGACGTGGAAGGCTGGGCTAGTACCCGCTGTCGATGCCACCGCCGGAGAGTGGAGAGGTGGAAATGAGGGGGTTGGCATTGGCGTTGGCAATGGCCGCTGTCGTTGTCTGTTGAGGGCTGAGGCTCGAAACGGAAATGGAGACTTGAGGGCCCGAGGAAGATGAAATGAGAAGATGAGACTTAGGAGGGCACGGGACCACGGGTTGTTTAAATCCTAGGAAGAAACGACGCCACTTGGCATAAGCCAAAAGGCGTCATTCCCTTTAATTTTTTTTTTAAACTTCAGATTCAAAACGACGCTGTTTCACTTATTTAAGTGAAACGACGTCGTTTAATAATGGTATATATGTTTTAAAAAAAGTCTACTGACACCGGCCGGTTTTTTAGTTTTTGCTAGTTCAAACCGCAAACTGAACCGGCCGATGTCGGTTTTGGTAATTTACCACTGACGACCAACTGGTTCCCTGCCGGTTTCGAGCTCCGGCGGTCGGTTGGCCGGTTTTTTGTATAGCCCTATCACTTTCACCTTTTTGTATGTTAGTCAACCTCTTTTAGATTTATTTTTTCAATGGCATACCACTTCCTTTTATTCCTAGTAATGAGCTTCCAATAAGCTATACTCTAGTTAATTTTATATCCAATGTTACCTCATGATTTCTAAGGTCAACTTGTCCAATAAGAAGGTTTTCAGAATAGTCAATATAAAATTTCAATAAAATAAAAAGTCAATAAGAATTGTGGAAAAATAAAAAATTCTTTGAGGACAGATCTCGATGAAATTTCACCTTCACTTCTCCAAGCTATAGAAGGTTCAAGAATTTCCATCATTCTACACTCAAAAAATTATGCATCATCAACATGGTGCTTAGACGAGCTATTGAAGATTCTTGATCAATGTAGAAAATCAAAGCAACAAAAGGTTCTATCTGTGTTTTACCATATAGATCCATCGGATGTACGCCATCAAAGAGAGAGTTTTGGGGAAGCATTGGCTAAACATGCTGAGAAATTGAATGTACACATGAAGTTGCAGCCTTGGAAGGATGCCCTTCGGGAAGTTGCCAATTTGTCCGGATACCATCTGATGGCGTACATCCGATGTACACATGAAGTTGCAGCCTTCAGGAAGTTGCCAATTTGTACGGATACCAGAAATGGGTAAATTTTGTAACCGCGCACTTTTATGCCTTCCATTCAAGATTGCCTTTTTGCCCCCATTAATTCTATGTATAATCATCAGTGTGCATGATCTTGTCCAATACGGAAGAAACTAATAATCACAACTTGATAAACAGAAATATATAAAAATCTAAACTTTTGTTTGGCCTTTTGATGATCGCCAACTAAAATACATACAAAATTAGATAGTATCACCTAATTAAAGTAAATTCATGTTTATCATTTTTTCTCTTGTTTATCATCATTAATTGATCAATTTTCAAAAAAACCAAATAATTTTAAAGTTAATTAATTAGAAGACTGTATTTTGAAGCAATTAATATGGTTCCAACATCTAATCAGCTTTTGTCTAAATAAAGTTCATTTCTAGGACGGTATAAAACTCACTGAGGGCTCATTTGGGGAGTGAGATAAGATGAAAATTTTGTTAATATTTTTCAGATTTTGGAAAATGAGAGAAAAAAAGTTGAATAAAAAATATTATAAAGTTAAAATATTGTTAGAATATATTTGAAGATTTGAAAAAGTTGAATTGTTTTTTATTTTTTGTTTGAAAGTTTGAGAAAGTTGTAATGCTTAGTTTGAAAATGTTTGTATTTAAATTATGGTTGGAAAGGAAATGAGATAAGATGAAATGAAAATTTTGAAATAAGATCTACTTCTAAACAAACGCCGAGTGATAGTTGGGAGAAAAGAATTTAAAAAAAACAATAGACAATAATTTATTTTCTGGCTCATCGCAAAGATACTTCAAGAATGAGGCGTACAATATTTTGATTTTTGAGTCTAACAAAAAGGGGCTAGAGAGAACTTCCTAGCTACCAATTTCTTATTTTATTTTATTTTTCCCCCGTAAAAAGAAAATTAAATTATGTTGCTTGTATTTCATGTGAGGAGTGCAAGTTATTAATTGTTTCCCTTTTTTCTTTTATATATGTGTCCACACACAGAGGAATGCACTACAACACATTTGCTTTTTAGTGATAGTTGAGAATTTGTGACAGTCCTTAAACCGTCACTAAAAAGTCTTTTCTGTGACGGTTTCTGAAAACTGTCACTAAAGATGGATGAGATTTTTTTTACGTTCCAACGAATGTGAAAATTATGTTCGAACATCACACATACGTTCGGACATGTGGCTACGTACGTGCGAACGTGAAATTTTTTGGCGCAAACGTTTGAACCTAATTAGTAATTAACGTCCAAACGTTACGTATAAATTTAAATTAAATATTTCTAATTTTAAATTTATGTAGTTTTTATATTGCATAATTTGGATACAATTCTAAAAAATTGACTTGTATACATTTATATATACACAATTTGTAAAATATAATTATATATTTATATATATAAATATATTTATGTTTATATATATTTATGTATATATATATAAATATGTATATATTTATATATACATATTTAAATATATATTTATGTTTATGTATATTTGAAGTGCAGTGATTTAGTATTGAAGTTGAAAAATATAACATTAAAGAAGATTGAGAATTATAATTAAAAAACCATAGATATATTAAATAATATTGTTCCTTACAAATATTAAAAACAAAATACAAAATATGATAAAAGTACGTAAACAATACTCAGATGATATCGCTGTCCGGGAAAGTCGTAGCGGCCCGTACCTCCTCAGTCAAGGCATCAACCTTGTCGTTGAGGATATGTACACAGTGTGACATCTCGGCGATAGACGCCTCTAAAGGCCCGAGCCATTCATCTATCTTATGATCGATATGCGCAGTCAGTTGCGAGATCACTACATCAACCCAAGTAGGCCGCACATTTCCTGCAGATGTACTCGTCGGCTGCTGACCACTACTCCCCACACCGAGCTGGGACTGCGTCGGAGGAACTAAATCCTCTACAGGGGGTGGTCGCTGTCTCCTCGCCTGTCCAATGCTAGATCATTGAGTGGTCATGTTGAGGGTGCTCATTTGATCTTTGTCCAGCTCTAAAGGCTGGGTTGGCACTCCCCAGAGCAAGTAGTAGCCGGCAGAGCAGGATACCGTATGGGAGGTTGTCTGCGGAGACGATGCTCGCCTCGTAACGGATCTTGTTAAAGATGAGTAGTAGCAAATCTATGACATCTCCACGTGCCACCCATATCAAAAACTGTGCCCGAGTCCGACTAAACGTGGTCTTATGTGCCACAAGATCCACGTTTGTTGCAACTATAAGATGCAACATGCAGAGGAACGGTAGCAAATGATTTTGGTGGAAGGAGTTCGGCCTCTCGATCTGCATGCGGTCTCTCCCGGTGAGGATGTAGAAATCCTCGTCTCGGTCGTCATCCCTAGTAGAAGGGCCAGCACCCTCGATCTCTGACTAGTCTGTATCTCTAGCTGATGATGCATCAAGTGGGCCAGTAGGTGATGCAGAAGTGCCTACATCTGCCTCAGTCGATGTCTGAACTCCTCAACGAATCTCGAGGTGGTCGGCGATGACATCGGCTGAAAACTCAAATGTCATACCGCGTACAGTCACGGTGTGAGAGGATGCGTCCTGAGGCATGGAGCACATCTCCATGTATAACTCCTGAATTATAGAGGGATATGCCTTACCCCTCAATGTGTAGATATTTTCCCAGCCTCTACTGAGGAAGACATCTCTTAGGTTGGTCTGCTCCCAGCTGAGCTCGTCGAACTCGTTGATCAGGGCCACTCGCTCGACTATAACAGTACGAGACCCAATCCGAGCAGTGTCTTGAGTGGCTCCTTCCCTCCCTCGTTTCTTGGAATGTAAAGGATGAGCCATCTCCTGAAAATAGAAAATGAAACAAAATTAATTGTACTATTGATGCATATTTATCTTGATATTAAACTGCTTTGCATTAACGTTCGAACATAGAAAATATACGTTCCAACGTTATGATGAAATGGTCGGAAGTTTATTACTAACGTTCGACCGTAAAGATAGAATGTTCGGATGTTTAACTAAATGTCCGAACATAGCACGTATCATAAATTTAATTATTATATGTTCAAACGTAATAAATATATGTTCGAACGCCAAATTGTTAAAAATTAAAAATTTTTTTTTTAAAAACTTACGTTCGAACGTTTAATTATACTATCGAACGTAAATGTAGTAACGTCTGGACATATAAAATATATGTCTGGAAGTGGAAGGCCAACCATTAGGAAATTGAAATGGCATACGTTAGAACGTATTCGTGTAACGTTCAAACGTTACGAGACGGAATGGCTGAGTCAACATAGCCATTCTCGAAAGCTTCAAATCCTATTTCTACTGGGCTAAATGCTGAAAGGTCAGCGTATAAATAAAGTATATACTTTAAGGAACATTTCTATGGTGACCTTTTGGCCAATGGTCACCTGTGGTGGCCGGAAAATCGAGTTGAAAATTTGGGCACCATGGGTTTCAGTTTTTAATACAAATCGATCCTAAATTGATCTATAAAATAAATGTTTTAGATAAAATTGAGATGCTTACCTTTTAGTGGCGGTTGTGGGGAGTTTGACGGTGGCAGCAACAGAGGAGTGGTGGTGTCAAAACGGAGGAAAACGGAGAAATGAGTTTCAGCCGTTCGGTTTTGAATTTAGATACAGATAACGTTCGAACGTTTTATTTATTAACGTTCCAATGTTTCAAATACGTTGGAACGTTAATAAATATAACGTTCGAACGTTATTTGTATTAATGTTCCAACATGGAATGAAACGTTGGAACGTTAATAAATATAATGTTCCATATATATTTCCTAGTAACGTTCCATTTTAGTATAAATCTAATTTTAAACTTTTATTAATGAGTTTTTTTTAATGATATAACTATATAATAAGTATAATATATTATAAAATTATAATATAACTATAATATATTCTAACTATAATATATTCTATAACTATAATTGGACAATAGTAACTATATGAATGTTTTAGACTATATAGTAAGTATAATATATTATATAACATTAATATATAATAGTAATGATTTATATGTTTTGAATAGATTATATAGTAACTATAATATATTATATAATATTAATATATAATAGTAACTATTTATATGTTCTAAATAGACTATATAGTAACTATATTATATTATATAACATTAATTTATAATAGTAACGATTTATATGTTTTAAATAGGCTATTAACTTAATTTTGGGAATTTCTAATGTTCTAACGTTAATTTATTACGTTCGACCGTTTAAATTTGTTGGGGGGAAATTTCCCGCTCAATTGTATCGTTCGGACATTATTACATTAAGTGTTCGAACATTAATAAATTGTTGGCAGGAATTTTCCCGCTCGATTATCATTTTCTGTGGTGAGCATTTTCGTTCAAATGTTTATTATTAACGTTCAAACATTAATTCAAATGAAATGTTTTTTGCATGAAGTCACGCACGGGAGGGAAGCAGAATCATTTCTGCTTCCCCATGCGCGAAATAGAGAGGAGAGATTGTTGAGAGAGGGTTTGAGTGAGATAAAGGGTTAGAGTGAGATTGAGAGGCCAATTAGAGTGAGAGTGAGAGGCCGATTAGAGTGAGAGAGGGATAGAGTGAGAGAGGGTGATTATTGAGGGTGAAGATTTTGGAA
>QEOT01006273.1:162547-218288 GCA_003123785.1 Pterocarya stenoptera
TTATGTTATAGATTAGAAATATCATATATTATTGTTTATGAATTTTGTGAATATATTATGAGTTTATGGTGTTTGTTGATGAATTAATATGTATAATATATTGTTATGAGAATATTGTGAGGTTTAGATAATTTTGTTGTGATTATTGTCTGTTAAGTACAATATTGTTTATGAATATTGTTTTTTTTTTTTTGATTAAAACAGGATTTCAAATTCATATATCATCTGAGAAAGTCGTGAATACACTAAGGATAGTCCTCTACAAGAATAAACTCTTCAGCACATTCGAAAGAGTTCTTTGCTAAATAGTCGGCCACTACATTCATTTGTCTAGGGACATGCACTACGGACCAGGAACTAAATTGAGTTATTAGTATCTTGATGTCCTGACATACTAATCCAGTTGAGCTCCAGTTTTCCTCACTTCCATTGATCAAGTTAACCACCAACAAGGAATCCCCTTCAAGTATAATGCTAGAAAGACCTAGCTCTTTGCAGAATTGCGTAGCTCTTAACACTGCCAAAGCTTCCCCCAGAGATGGATCTGGGAAAGATTCTCTAGACGATTGGAGAGTGGCTGTAACCAAGCCCTCACTATCCCTGATTATAATACCAATTCCTATCTTGCAAAGGACTTTATCTATGGCTTCATCCCAATTCACCTTATAGGATCCGGGTGGTGGCTTAGTCCACTGTGGAGGAGGATGGACTGTGGTGCTTACTTTCTTCTGAGTTCTATCTAGAAGTAGAAGCTCTGAGGCACTCGAGGAAACCATGTTCATGACTTGTTGGGGGGAGGAAAAGTGATCTTCGAAAACCCATTTGTTTCTTCTAAACCAGATTTGCCTGAGAGTGAGGGCCAGAGTTAGAATTTCCTCCTCAAGAAGTGATGAGAGCAGATGATCCAAAACTTCATAAAAAGGGGCCTCGTTTAGAAGGTATTTTTGAATTCTTCTCGAACTGCAAGTCCACACATCCTGCGCTGCTATACATGTCCAAAGGGCATGGGAAGTAGTCTCAGGATAAGTCAGGCAAATTGGGCACATAGGAGATTCAACAATCTTTCTTCTGTGTAGGTTCAACTTGGTGGGGAGTATGTCTTTAGCAGCTCTCCAGAGAAAGGTTTTTAATCCATTTGGGCCATGAACTTTCCAAATACGTTTCCATACTTCTGTGTCTTGACTAATTCCAGAGGATTGTCCCAGTTTAACTGCATTTAGAGCCATTTGAAGATGGTATGCAGATTTTACTGAGAAAATGCCATTGGCTGTGCCTCTCCATGTTAGTTTGTCATTGCTGCTACATGGGCTTATGGGAATTTTTGTAATAATAGCTGCTTCAGTAGGGTTGAAACATTCTTGAATTAAGTCCATTTTCCACTTGAGTGACTCTTGATCAATTAGAGAGGCCACAGTGGCTTCAAGAGGTATAATCTTTGGATAGGACTATATTTTGAAAGAAGATGGAGACGGGATCCATCGATCTGTCCATACTTTGATGCTTTGACCATTCCCTACTCTGCACAGCATGCCTTCAAGAAGAAGAGGTCGAGCTGCTGTGATTCTTTTCCAGACAAAGGAATCACCAGGCCTTACTTTGGCTGTAAAGAAGTCACCCGAGGGGAAGTATTTAGTTTTGATTACCCGTGCAGCAAGAGAGGTTGGATTTGTGAGGAGCTTCCATCCTTGCTTGGCCAGTAGAGCTTTGTTAAAGTTTTCAAAATCTCTAAACCCCAAGCCGCCTATCTGTTTTGGCTTCCCCATTCCTTGCCAACTAATCCAGTGCACCTTTGATTTCTGTTCTCTCATTCCCCACCAGAAGGCTTGCATGCTTCTGTTAATATTTCTCAAAATTCCTCTCGGGATTAGAAAGATCCCCATGCAATAAGTGGGGATTGCTTGGATAACTGCCTTTAGAAGAATTTCCTTGCCTGCTAGAGATAGAAGGTTTGTTTTCCAGCTACACATCTTGTTTTTGACTCTATCAAGGATATGGTTGAAAGACCTTGTTTTGTTCTTGCCTACATAAGAAGGCAGGCCTAAATATTGCTCGAATGAACCTGAGATTGGGATTCCTGCAGTAGCCAAAATGGTTTGTTGAACTTCAGCTTTAGTGTTCTTACTAAACATGATGGAGGTCTTCCTAAGGTTCAACCTTTGCCCCGAAGCTAATTCATAAGATCTTAAGATGTTGTGAAGTTTAGCCCATTCCAAAGCCTGTGCCTTGCTGAACACAAGGCTATCATCTGCAAAAAACAAGTGGTTTACAGTGAAGGAGCCTCAGGTTATAGGAATTCCTGAGATTAATCCCTTTTGTTCTGCTTGGTTTAGTGAGAAGCTGAGTATTTCTGAACATAAGATAAAGATATAGGGAGAAAGAGGATCTCCCTGTCCAATACCCCTTGATGGTTTGAAAGATTCTTGAGGAACTCCATTGAAAGATTCTAAAAGAGTTCTTCTAATTCTTAACGATGTAGACGTCTTGACTCAATTAAAAACATTAGTAGGAGCTCGTGATTGGTTTGGTAAATGAAGTAGAATCATTATCACAACAAGAGATCAACACTTGTTGACTAGTCATGGAGTTGATTCAACTTACAAGAAGACGGAATTGAATCACCATGATGCTTTTCAACTATTTTGTTGGCATGCTTTCCAAAGAGAGAAACCGGTTGACGGTTATGGAGAGTTTGTAGAACAGATCGTAAATTATGCTCAGAGGCTTCCTCTAGCTTTAATGGTGCTCGGTTCATATTTATATTGTAGAAGTGAAAGTGAGTGGGTAAGTGCAATGGATGAGTAGAAGCAAATCCCTCACCAAGATATTCAAAAAATACTTCAAGCAAGTTATGATAGATTAAGTGAAAATGAAAATAATGTTTTTCTTGACATTGCATGTTTTTTCAATGAACAATGACTTGATGATAACATTATAAAGATACTAGATCGTTTTGGTTTATGCCCAAACTTTTTGATCCCAAGACTTAGGGAAAAGTGTCTTATTTCGGAGTCCTATGGAATATTGCAAATGCATGACTTGTTATGAGATATGGGTAGAGAAGTTGTTCTACAAGAATCGCCCAAAATTTCAAGAGCACATAGCAGATTATTCTTTCATGAAGACGTTTGCAATGTACTAGAGGAAGATATAGTAAGTCATATCAAAATATCTTTCAATTAAACACTGTTTATTTGGCACATGCGACATATACGTGCGTCTATATATAAATATATGAATAAATGAATAATTTATTTTTTGATTGTTGGCACACTTAAACATGCATTGTCTTCCAATATAGGGAATAGATACAGTTGAAGCAATTGTTGCAAATTTTCCTGAAGATGATGATATTATCCACTTGAGTCCCAAGGTCTTCAAGAATATGAAAAGAATCAGATTATTAGTTGCCGCAATGCACACTTTTCTGGTGAACCTAGTTGTCTACCTAATTCAATAAGAGTGCTTGATTGGCCTAACTATCCATTACAGTCTATGCCATCTAAATTTTGTGGAGACAAACTCTCTATTCTACACATGCCAGTAGTCGCATCCAGGAGATACCCTTGGAATTTAAGGTACAACTATTATTATTTTCAATATTTCTTTCTTTAAACTTAGTTTGATGTTCTTATCTTTTGACCAGAATCTCACGGTTATGAATTTTCGTGGTTGTCATTTCTTAACGAAATTCTCGGATATTTCAAGGTGCCCAAATTTGAAGGAAGTAAATCTAGTTGAAGTTCATGATTCTGTTGGATTCCTTGATAAGCTTGTTACATTGAGTCTTGGTGATTGTTTCAATCTAAAGAGCTTTCCAAGGAGACTCCAATCGATATCTCTGGAACTCCATGATCTTAGTGATAGCTCAAGCCTTCAAATTTTCCTGAAATCAAATGTGAAATGAAACATTTAGACCAATTAAGTCTACTTAACGGGCACCACAATGGAAGAATTGCCTTCATCCATTAGGTACCTCACTGGGCTTGAAAGTTTAGAGCTAAGTAGCTGCATAAACCTTAAGCGTCTACCAAGTAGCATTCATCAGTTGAGATCTCTACATTGGATTGATCTCAACGATTGTCCAAATATTATAAGTTTTGGGATGGAGGAGGAGGGGCATAATGGACAACCCACTCCCTATGTAGTGCGTACAAGCCGGGAAAATGAAGCTTCAATGGGTGCAGATTTATTCCCATTGCCACCTCCAACAAATTCAACCACTTCTCTTCAATTGGATCTTAAAAACTCTGGCCTATCAAAATCGAATTTCTTTGGGCCATTTAGTTGCTTTCCCAATCTGGAACAATTAGATCTATCAAGTAGTGTTATCGTAAGCATTCTAGCAAGCATCAAAATATTTGTTAGATTGAGGTATCTTAAATTGTATGATTGCAAGCAACTTCAAGAAATTATGGAGTTTCCACCGAATCTAGAAGAGCCTAGTGCTGATGGATGCATATCACTAGAAAGATTACCAGAAATATAAAAAATATTTCATTTCCCATGGCTAAAATGGATTAACTTGAGCAGATCCTATAAAGTGAATACGAGGAATTGTATGCCAAATCCTGCATGGAATGGAGTAAGTCCCTATATATATATAGTTCTCTTTTCCTTATATATCAAGTTTTCATTTTGTGTGCCTAATCGGTTTATATATATGAATAATATAGCTTATATATATTTTATATATAATGTATTCATCCAACAGGCTAATATGATATTTTTGGGAAATAAAATTCCAGATTGGTTCAGCCATTGCAAGGAGACTTCAAATCGGTGTGAATTTGATATTAAAGGGTCCACACTGTATAATTTGGATGACATCATAGGAATTTCTTTTTGTACTGTTATTGAACCCGTTGGGACTAGGCTTTTGACCGTTGACATCATGAAGATAGATTTAGTTAACATTGACCATCAGACATCTAGATCTGTAGGAAAATTTGATGAAATGGATTCAGATCATGTATGGTTCCAGCACTTATAAACACTGATTGTGGAGGTAGACAATCTGAGGATTATATTTGAATGCAGAGATCCAAATTCAGTGATCCTCAAACGTTGCGGAGTTCATATGTCATATAAAAACCATGAACAAAATGCAAAAAATCATGAAAATGTTGAAGTCCATTTGGACGCACCCATTGAAGATATTGGAAATTTAGCAAATCCAATGGATCCTGGAAGTCAACTTTCTAAGATGCATCGTGTTGATCATGATCATGATCACGAATTCATTGAATCTGACTTCTACCCACAACAAAGGAAGCCTGCTTCAACCACCTTGGACATCAAACTTTTTCTGCACGCGTATAAATTAAATACTTCAAAGTGCTGATTAAAGTTTTTTACGTTTCCTATTATAAATAATGCCCAGGTCTTTAATTTCCATTATATACCAATGTTTTTATCTATATATTAAATGAGTTGAATCTCTATTTCATTTCATTAATTTTCTCTACTCCAGTTATAATAAAAATAGTTGTAAAATCAAAAGTCGCACAAGACACATCATTTTACAAATTTCTTTTTATAATATTTTTTTACAAAAAGTGTGCGTGAGGTTTGTCTATTTGGGACGTATGCAAATTATTTCTCTTCTCCTGTTATTAGTACAAGTTAGTAATGATCTTTACAAATACAATCATGGTCTTGGAGGTTATGCTAAAATTACAAAAGAAAAGAAAATTCGCGATCTCTTTCTTAATTTTACCAACTCTTATCCTTTTTCATATATTAATACAAGGTGGGATTGACTTTATTATATTTTGTTGAGTAAGGAAGTTGCCATAATTGATAGGTATGATGCATGGACTTGTCTTTTCGAAGGAGATCGAGTAGTGGATGTGCAGAGCAACTCTCTCTAGTAAGTAGTGGATGTGTAGTATAACTTTCTCTATGTGTGGGATTGACATAAAGGATGATGCTACTGAGTTCTGTCTACGTACAATCCCCATTCGGGGTTAGGCGTGAGGTGTTGCTTCAACATCTGCTAGAGAATTGGTGAACTCAGCGACGAAGTTCTCTAATTCTTGCCCTTTAACTGCACTCCTTGGCATGCCGTTAATCTTTTCATTGTTTGCCTCAATGCTTCTCTCCAACACTATAAATCCCAAAAATTTGCCTAAGTTTGACCCTGAAAGTGCACTTAGCCAGGTTCAACTCCATTTTGTACTTGCGTAGCACTGCAAAAGATTCTTTGAGGTCCGCCTAGTGCTGTGCAGGTTCCTTGCTCTTCACCAGCAAGTTGTCGATGTATACCTCCATGGTCTTGGACAATGGAGATGGCAGGTGAGTCTTTTGGTCCTGCCGATGTGGCCAAAGAGAGAGCTGAACATTACCGAGTGTAGATGCAAGACATTCATCAAGTTGGCTATGTCACCAATCCGCCAAAGGGAGAGATTGTAGATGTAAAGTTTGGTTAGGACTAGGTGACTAACATGATAGAGTTTATCCTATCATTAAGTTAGTAATTTTGGATGAATGTAAATTATTTATTGACTTTATCTATAACAATATTAAGTTTTATTTAGGAGGTATTAAAGGTTGTTTAGATAAGTCATAAGTGTGAAAATCGAGTCCCAATAAATCTGCATTTATCTAGAGAAGAGGTTGATTTGAAATCTGTTACTACAAAGAAAATTTATTCCGAAATGTCAGCATTCCGTCAACGACAGATTCACTCTGTCAGCAGAGTCCTACTGAAACTAAAACTTCTTTCAGATTGTTTATTTAAAGGATCCTATTGGTTAAGATTTGTAGAGATTCAGATTTAGATATTTTCTAAAACACTTTCCAGTGCATATTGTGGTGAGAAAATTCTTTGGAGAATTTTCATGTTGTTTTTCTCAAAGAGTGTGATCGTGCTTCATATTGGAGAATTGATTAGTCAAGTTTTAGTCATTGGATTTCCCGGAGAAAAGCCAATGTTTGAAGATTGCCAAAGGTTTTGGCTACTATTGTGGTAGAAGACAAATGGGTCATTTGTCTGGTCAAGTAAGAGTGTCAATTGATAAAGGTTTTGTAATTGAGCTTTACTTGTAATTGATTTTCAAATAATAAAATTGACTTTTAAAGGTTTGGTTGCCCTATAGGGTTTTACCTTTAAAGGGTTCTTTAAAGGGTTTCCCTTCGATACTAATCTTGCACTTTATTTAATTTACGTTATTGCTTAATTATTAAATAATTGCATGATTAATGACTAACCAATTTGTTGAGGAATTGGTAGATATTTCTGCTGAGTTAGAATACAGGAGTACTTGGGTAATTTCACAGAGGAAAGGTCATTGTTTATGTGATCATTGCCTACTCTGTTGCTGCTGTTGGTGGCTCAATTTTTTGCTATGATATTGAAATTTTAGGTGCTTTCAGGATCATGATTTTTGACAAATTCATTACTTTTTTCGCTTTTTCGATGATTACTATGGTGGTGGCCAGAGGAAATACCAAAGACTGCCATGCGAAAGAAATTTTTTTGGTATGGCAATATTGAATCAAATTAGGTCGTGTGAAAAGTTCTGCATTTTTTCCTTCTCTTTTTTTTTTTTTTTTNATAAAGGCTGAGACATCTTCACAAAATCCCGTGTACTATACCATGTCTATAACGTGCAAATATTACACACCAAATTTCTTTTCTTGTCTTTTCTTTTGTCTGTCATTGGAACCCAAGTTGTAATCACTTTATGTACCAGCTGAGAAATTTTTCAAGTTTATTGTAAATTCCAACTTACCTTTGGTGCTTCGAGGAAAATTAGACCCTATAATTGTTACTGAAAAATCCTGGTGTCGTCTTTGTGTTTGGTCCAGCTTTGATTCCTGAGAGGACTTCATGTTGCTTGATTTTGGAAAACTAATGAACGAAATATCAAAATCCTAATCTGATAGTCAAACTGACACAAGAAGAAAACAATCATATGTCAAATTTTGTACTTTGCTTAATGGCATAGATTATTACAACCATGGTTTCTCTTTAACTGTGTAATGCCCCGTTCCCCGTAAGGGTCGGAGAGTTACTCCCTGTAACTTAAAACTCACATTTCATCAATATATATACAGACTCCAAAATATAAAGTAATCAAAATCCTACAAAATCTCTTAATAAAACTTGCCAATTCTCTGATGCAGGGGGATCCGAGATAGATGATGCTGAGCTGTTAGATTGCACCTTGATGACGTTAAGATACCATGAGTTGGCAGATCAGCGCAAAGGCAGGAATTGATTGTGATATGTTCCTCATTGGGGCCGTTTTGAGTGTGTTTCAGTCTTTTGGCCATAACTTTGGCTACGAGTGTCGGAATCGCACATAAGACCCCAATTCGGAAAGCTCCTTTCGACGCGCACGCTGTCCACATCGAGCATGGCTCCATGTGCCTTTTTTTTCGACCTCAAATTCTGCTGTTTTCCCATTCGAATCACTAGTTTTAGTTATTTTTTACTATTTATGGTAATTTTTCGCTTGTCAGTTAAGAAGTCGTTTTAAATCCGATTTGGGCTGATTTTTTGCAGATTACTTATTTTACTTTGAATTTCCATTTAGAGGACTTCCGAGATTTTGCTATTTTTGGCAAAATTCGGATAAACACGATTTTTGGCTATAACAGTCCGGCTTGTGGACTGATTTGGGGATTTTGTTGGATTTTATAATATTCCGTTAAACCCTAGAGATTTTTCTCTCTGGTTTTGGGCGAATTTTCTCCTATGAATCATCTGTTGGAACTAGCCTACAGGATAATCGCTATCCTGTCCGGCGTCATTCTCAGAATCCACTATGCTTAAATAATGATCTCACCCATGCTCCATAATCCTGATCCTTAGCTGAACTACTCAAAATCATCTAAAAAATATTTGGAGATAAGGGGTAAGTTATCAACAACTCTGTAAGCAAAGAACATATACTAGTGTGCAAGCATGAGCATTTACAGAGTTTAGAATGTAGAACAAAATACTTTTACTTTCAGAAGGCAGAATCAGAACATGTTATCAAAAATATCAGAGTGAAAGTTTCAGAAAAATTTTCTTATTCAATATTTCTTTGGTATAACATAACTGGGCATCTTCATCTTATCATATCATATCAGAACAGAAACCATGTTTAACCCTCATGGTAGGGTTATACATTTGTGGATACCCAAGTAGGTGCATATCAAAACTAAAACAGATACCATGTACATCCCCCGTGGTAGGGTCCCTTAACTGAACAAAGCAGAGATAAAATCAGATATAGAACTAGATAGTTATGCCAAAGATTTTTCAGATATCACATCTTATCAAAACAAAGTACTGACCATAATTATATCACCTTCATACTCAACAATATTTTTATTCAAAGTCTTTTGGCATAGAATAACTGACCACCATCATACTAGAACATCATATCACATCAGAGGCCATGTTTAACCCCCGTGGTAGGGTTGTGCAAACCCCGATAGCTAACCGTGTAGAAACAGAATGTGAATCTTCCCCTTATTTATTTTCGGAGTCCCGAGTGTGCACACAGGAAAGACCATCAGAAAAATCACTTTGTTTCCAAAGTGGGTGCACCCGAAATAGAACAGTCTGTACCAACCCAAATAGAAGCCACTATTAGCACCCGTGGTAGGTCAAACAGATCACCATCCTCAAATCAAATCCAGATTCATAATGTCATGCCAAAAGTTTTCGGAAATCATATCATATCATATCAGAGTACAGAACATCTTTAGAACAGAACATAATCAGATCACAAAATTTCATACTCGCTATGTTTTGCACAGTTCAGAAACAAAATGCCAGAAAATAAGCTCATGTCTGCACCAGTCATGCCAAAAAATATTTTATTCTTATACAGAATTTCATGAGTAATGCAGAGACAAATAACTGAAGTCGTTTCGGATTTCCTTTCATAACAAAACATGCATATTTTTCAAGAGGGACCTCAGTTCATTTTATTTTATGCAAAGTCTAGCATAGCAACCTCACTTACCTGAACTTCTTAGCTTATCAGAAATTCTCCACGGCAGTACTGAACGAAAATCAATTGTCACCTATAAAATTTTCATGTAACTCCCATAAATTTCAATTGAACAAGTATTTCGATTCTTAAACCTAAAATACTAAAATAACCTGTTTTTCCTAAATGTCTAAAATTCTCTTAACCCTAAAATTACCATCACTTCCCAAATTTATCAATATTCACTTAATAACTCCGACTGAAACATTAAATTCTAACTTATTTACTATTGAAGTTCAACTATACCATATAAAATTGGATAACATAATTATATCAAAATCTATTAAAGTAGACAAAACAAAAAAATGTCATTTAATTAAAATAGACTTAATTAGCTCTAAAGTATTTAAAAGTAAAGCTAAATCTTATTATAATACACTACTAAAATTAGTAATAGAGTACTTAACAGTTTATTTTTTGAAAAGAAAATTATTTTTATAGACTTTCTTACCACTCAAATAGAGCCATGCAAAGAAAGTTTAATATAAAAAATATTCCCATGAGCTATTCTGGTGACAAGGGCATTTTGGGAATGTAAAAATCATAAACATGGGCTGTTTTGGAAATGCATGAATACAAAAGGAAAACTGAGTTTGTAAAACAAAAACTCTAGACCAAATAATGCAAGAGAGGCGTCGATACTCACCGAGAGAGTGGAGTCGCGACATAGCTGGGTGCGGTGGGCAACGGTGATCATGACGGTGGAGTAGTGAGAGTGAGAGAGAGAGAGAGAGAAAGAGAGACGAACGAATGAGAAAAAAAATGCAAAAGCGATGGAGTAAACCGAGAGAGAGTGACATGGAGGTGCTGTCGGTGGCTTACCGAGAGGGACGCAGTGGGCTAGGAGCGGAGTTGAGTGACCATCGGAGTTTTCTATGCCGGTGGTAACGACGTGGAGGGGCTGGCACCGTGTGTTGGCTTTGAACAAAAAGGGCACTGGGTTGTGTGTTTCTCTGCTTTCGGGAAGCTAAAATGGGGGACAATGAGGCTGTGTGGGGTACGGTGGTGCAAGGCACTACTGTGGAGGAGCTGGGCTGCAGTGAAGCTAGGACGGCATGGGTCGAGACTGAGCTAGAGGGTGGTGCACTGTTTGCAAAGAGGAGGAGTTGCTGGGCTACGGTTTCACGTGGAAGGGCTGGGGCGTGAGGTTTCTTCATGCAGGAAGTATTATAAATATAGGTGAACGAAGAACAAAAACAATCTCTAGAGGGATAAGGGAGGCGTGTATGTGCATGTGAGCTGATAAAAACAATAGAGACGTGCATGCTTATGACCTACGGAAAGATACGTGTAAAGGTGGTGAGTTTCTAAAAACAAACTGCCGTTGGGTTTTTCCATTTAATAAAAATGGGCGTGGGCTTTGGGGTGATCGGGTAGAGTCCACTTCAAAAAATTTAACTACAATAACAAGTCTATTATAAAATTTAATAACAGTTAAAAACCAATTTGGACCCATAAAATAGCACTCAAAAAATTTTTCATATAGTTAACCCAAAAAAAATAAATAAGAAAACAAGATTGGTGTTGAGCCCGGGTGTTACAAACTGAGTTCAATGGTGAGGCCTCTTGCTTATGACACAACCTGGACAGAACCAAAGCAAAGGGTGGGATACCGTGAAATGGAAGAGATGTACAAAGGATAAGATTGAATGTATTTTGATGATAATGAAATATCAATCAATAAATTAAATTATTTTTAGTCAGATGACTCACATGTGTGAGACATCATTGAACTTTTGTGGTAGTCAGAGGATTCACTTATGGCCAGGTGCGTATGTGCCTGTAGGAGAAGATGTTGTTTTGAAGGCAATTCCACTATATTTATCAGAAATGGCGCCAACTCATCTTCGAGGAGGCCTGAACATGTTGTTTCAGTTGACAACTACGCTCGGGATCTTTACAGCAAACATGATCAATTACAGAACACAAAAGCTTCAACCTTGGGGATGGAGGCTCTCTCTAGGCTTGGCTGCTTTTCCAGCTCTATTGATGACAGTGGGAGGACTACTACTTCCTGAGACACCTAATAGCTTAAACGAGCAAGGACAAAAACAGAAAGGGAGAAAAGTCCTGGAAAAGATTAGAGGAACCAAAAATGTTGATGCAGAGTTTGAAGACAGGGTTGATGCAAGTGATCTTGCAAACTCAATAAAGCATCCATTTCGTAACATCCTTGAAAAAAGGAACAGACCTCAATTGATTTTGGCATTAATCTTCTTGCCACATTTCAAATCCTCAAAGGCATAAATTCAATTCTCTTCTATGCTTCAATGCTATTTCTTTTACCAACGTGACTCAAAATAAAAATTACATCAAAGTCGAATATAAGGAATTTTCAATTTATCCATTCGAACTAAACCCCGCAGTTTTCCTTGTACAATTTCTTGAAGTTGCTTGCAATCATCCAATATAAGATTCCACAATCTAACAAATGTTTTGATGCTTGCAGGAATGCTTACGATGTCACTGCCCGATTAGATCTAATTCTCCCAGATTAAAGAAATGAAATGGCCAAATAAATTCAATTTTGATAGGCAAGAGTTTCTTGTAAGATTCAATTGCAACAACAACCAAAATGGTAATAAGGAAGAATCGTGAAGAAGAGAAATGGCTGAATTTGTTGGAGGCGGCAATGTGAATAATTTTGCAATTGATGAAGCTTCATTTTCCCTTGTAGACACCATATATGGGGAGGATTGTCCATTAATATTATAGACCTCCTCCTCCATCCCAAAACTTACAAGATTTGGACAATCATCGAGGAAAAGATACTTGAGAGATCTCAATTGATGAATCCTACTTGAGAGATTTGGATAATCGTATTTATTATTGTAGGGTTTGTAATATTGGTTTTATTATATGTTAAAATTTGAAAAATATTGATATTTTTTGTTAGTAGGTAATCTTATTATTTTAAGATATTGTAGCTATTAAAAAATATAGATTTTAATTTTTACGTGAAATTATGTTAATAAGTTCAAATGGGTTATGTGTGTTAGTTAAGCCATGCAATTTACATAAAATGGATTTAAATGAGTCGCGTTGTGTTGACCTTTTTCTAATTAATTATTAAACGGGTCAAAACGGATGACATGATACTATTCATTATCTAAATGAGTTGGGTTTGGGGTGACTTATATTATCAAATATTTATAACTTGACATGATACGAACACGATTCAAAAACACGAGTTGCCACCCCTAATTCTCGAGATAAACAAAGTGAAAAACAGTAGGTATATTTTAAAAGAAAATGTTTATTAAAAATTTCTTTGCAACTACCTAATTACTTGAGAAAGCATAATGAGGCGATTGCAGCGTTGGATTATTACAATCAAAAGGATAAAGGTTGGTAAAAGAAAGGTGATCAGAAACTTGTTTGCAACTTCCCGTGGGCTTTTCTTTAATTGAGGTGCAGCAATATACTTTTCCTCTTTTAGAAAATTGGGGTGGGTAAAATTGGAAGCATTCTGCAAGTAAAATGGTAAGTATACATACCCTTTCTCTTATTAAAAAAATAAATCCTTTCTTGTAAATTTTAAAATTATCTATTTCTTTAAATAAAAATATGCAAAACTTAACCACGCTAAAACTGCACAAATTATTTCCTTTAATAAATATATATCACCGCAACAGGCCGTGCTTCTTCCTAACACTAACAAGTTACAGGACGATGGTACTTGCAATAGATTATCCTTATCACAAATAAATAAGTTAATACATTGAATTGAAAATAACAGAGATATTTGCAAGAAAGTAGAGTGAGCATAATCATGGCGCCCCAGCTAATAATGAATGCATGAATGTGGGAGATGCTCCAGTCCTTTTGATAAAGGATGAAATCCATCAGGCAAAAATCACTTAAAAGGCGAGCAATCTACGTCAAACAAAAACTGAAAGCAGTAGCTACACGGTTCCGTTTACCTCTCACTATTTGAGCTTTACTTTTTGCTAATAAATTTTGCTTTCGTAAATTTTTCCCATACAACTCATCGGATCTTCACATGACTCCCAACAAATGAATAAGCAAGAACAAAAAGATAAACGACACACTTTGTTCTTAACCTAGAACACGTTTGGGCAATCCAAATCCTAAACAAGATGCCAAGGTCAGGCGAATAAAACAAAATAAAGAGGACACACAATGGCAATCAACCCCTATCAGACAAGAAGCTTGGAAACCAATTGATGACCTCGAGTATCAACTGTCGGTTCTCCCTCGATCACTGCTTCAACACCTCAGCTCTCTATCTTCATCGGAAGAGATCGTCCTGGAATGCTTGCTCTCACCTAGGCACCTCGCACCCTCGCGCCACTCTATTAAAAGAGAGAGAAGGAAAAACTCCAACAACAAGGTTCTCCGAGCCACACTTGCGCACTTTGGAAAACAAATTCTCACCAAACACAACCATGAATATCAGGGCACTTCGCTCAAGTTTGCAAATCTCACATTTATGGTTTGGATTATTAACATCCACGCCATAATTGCTACCAACGGGTCACCTTTGGGAACGTCCTCCTAGCTCCATAACCACCTCATACAGGTTGCCTTTGGGAACAAGTTGACAGGCTCGACAACTACCTAAGATGGTTTAAGGGGGCCTACGGGCTTCCTCCCACTTAGCGCGAGTTTACGACAAACAAACTCTAACTTTAAACCCCAAAACAAAAATGCTACTTTAGAATCAACTTAGAAGGCAAGAAAGTCCACTATCACTAACCAAACACCAAAATGATTACCAAATATGAAATACGTGCTTTTCACTAGGGGTGAAAACTGAAACTGGTCTGTAAAGGGGGAGAAAACCAACGATGTTGGTTTCGTTGTGATCTCCTTGCGTCGTCGGTGTCCTTTTGGCGTCCCGAATGATTTGAAACTCAAGAATGGAGGTGCGAGTCCCGACCATGCAATAAGAGAGAGATGGCTTGGTGTTGCGATGGGGGAGAGAGATATATATATATATATATGCGCGGCAAACAGTGGAGAGAGAGATACACCACTGCGTGAGAGAGGAGAGAGAGATGTGCCACTGTGAGAGAGAGAGAGAAAGAGAGAGAATCGGGAGAAGAAGAAGAAGAAGGGAAGAGGGGGGTATTAAACCCTAAATTGAAATGACGTTGTTTGGTGTATTAAACCAAATGACGTCGTTTCATTCTATTTTTTTTTTCTAATATATATATAATCGGCTGGTTTAGTCGTTTGAACCAAGTTCAAACCAGAACCGAATTGGTTGAGTTAGTTTCAACTTATTTCTATTGCTGGGTGACCAGTTCTCTGCAGGTTTCAAATGATTTCGTACTCCAACGACTAGTCTGCGTAGGTCCCGGCCGGTTTGAATGGCTTTTGTACACCCCTACTTTTCACGCTCTTTGCTAACAATGAACAATCGTACGCAATTACCAGTCATACGCTCACTTAAACAAACTTCCTAAAGGCCTATCCTCAGAGGCCATTGCAAGGAATCTTACAAATCACATCGGGATCCATCCTCAAAGAATTTTATATTTTTTCCACAATTCTTGTTGACTTTTTTTCATTGAATTTTATATTGATGATTTTGACCTTCTTATTGGACAACTCGACCTTAGAAATCATGAGGTGATGTTGGATATAAAATTAACTAGGGTATAGCTTATTGGAAGCTCATTGCCAGGAATAAAAGGAAGTGGTAAGATAGTGAAAAAATAAAATCCAAAAAGGTTGACTAACATACAAAAGGGTGAAAGTGATATAAAGTAAGTAGAACAGCTAACTAATTCAAAGAATGAATAAGACTTCTATAGAATTAGGATGTCTACAAACGTGGGATACATTTTTACACTCTCTTGGGACTCTCTCTTTCTCCATATCTCTATAGGGACAATTACTTCTTTAACCTCTCATAAACTCTATTTTCTCCATTGTATTTAGAGCTATGTGAGACAATGAAAAGTTGTAGGATCACCAAATCAAGTGGATTTCACACTCAAATAACCTGTGGACGTAGGTTTTTATGCCAAAACACGTAAATTTCTCTCTCTCTCTCTACTAACAATATTTTATGTGCTTATTTGTTATTTAATTCATGAATAAGCATCTGACTTACTAAGTATCGAATCAATGTCAAAGCTATCATCGTGGGCCATATGGCCATTCTGTTGACTTTTGGCCCTACCGTAAAAAAATAATAATAAAAAAAAATCAACAACTACAACAATTACCTTTGAATAATAATATAAATTATTTTTTTAAAGGTAGAACAAAATCCATTTATTTATAACGGGGCATTACAATTACTGCTTTTAAGATTCTCCAATACACAAATTTATTTGTGACTGATATGGTCTAGTCCATTGCTGTAACTCTCTACAAACAAACAGTTTGAGAGATAGCACTCTGTCTCTGTCCTAAGACAAATTTAACAAACCCCACATTCTATTCTAAGACAAAATTAAACAACGCCACACTCTGTCTAAGACGGAGTATATGACACACTCTATGGACAAAAATTCAAGAGACTATGGCCTCGTTTGTTTTCTCAACTCCTTTCAATTGATATCATCTAATCATTATAACTTTTTCAAATTTCTACACAAAATAAAATAAACAATTCAACTTTTTCAAATTTTAAAATAAAAATAATATTAAAAAATATATTCTAACAATATTTTATTTACCTTTTAAATTTAATTTCAACTTAACTCAACTCATCTCATTTCATCTATGAAAGCAAATGAGGCCTATGTGTTGTTTTTTAACCTAAAACAAAAGAGATAACAAAAAACGTAAAAGATACATGGGAAGATAGCGAATTATGGCTTGGAAAGCTGTAGATTAATATTTTCAACCTTAGAGGAAATCAAAAATGCAAATACCGAGACTATGGTGGCGCATGAGAAACACACGCCACCATAGAAATAAAACGAAAAAATAGTGTGCTTATGATATGTATTTCCCTTAATTAAATGCATTCTATTTAGAAATAAAACGAAAAAATGAGTGTCTTAAAAAAATGAGCAATTTGGAAGAAAGGATATAGAAGCATATATGATTTTATATAAGTATGCATTTCTTCTCCGTTTGTCTTTTTAAATATCATTACTTTTCTAGTAGGTTTCGCTTGTAAGAAGTAAACAATATTTAATTAAAAATGGTTTTAATCAAACTTACTGTGTTTTCCTCTAATAGATGGCAAACATCTTCGTGAAATAACAACTTATTGCGTGCCCTTGGTTCTTTGGATGTTCGTTGATTGTTGTCGAACAATTTCTGTACCCATATCTCGTAATAAGTCATGTATCCCCAATCTCTGATAACCATCAATTGTAATGAGACATTTATCTATAAGCCTTTTGATACCATCATCTGGAAAGAAACCACAACTATCTAATATTTCAATGAAATAGTCTAGGCATTCTCCCTTGAAGACGAAGGCAATGTGGAGGGAAATATCCTTCTCATTATCAGTCAATCCTTCGGAACTTATACAAAGTACTTCTTGAATATTTTTGTTAGGAATCCTTTTATACTTGTCCAATATACTCATGCATTGGCTTGGACTTCTACCTTTTAGATTTGAACCAAGTACTATTAGAGTTAGTGGAAGGCCCCCCTGCATATTGTATTACTTGTTATGTTTGTGTTTCTGATTTTTCATTAGAGGCTACAGTATGACATGTTTAATATTGAATTATCTGCGTGAAAAGATTTATTATAATGTCAGAAACATGTCTATTCATTTTGGTGAAGTTTGGTTGCATATAGAAGAAGAAACCCGAAACCCTGATTTTAGAGTTCATGTTTAGACCATGACTTTGAGTCTTTTTTTAATCAACCAAATCTTCTCCTCGGGCCTTGTACTGTGGGGGAGTGGAACACTGGGTGGCTTTTGGTTCTCTATCACATGTACGATGCATGGTGCACATTATACATGCACATCACACACAGAAACACTGGTTGTTAATTCATCGAGACGTTGCTTGTCGAGTGAGGTGCACACAATGTGCCTACCATGCATATGGCTAATCTGCTCCTGCCTGCAGTGCATGAGCTGCTCCTGTGACTTAACCACGTGCGTGACAGGTAGTTGCCCACTAGTTTGGACGATGAGCCCGTGGGTGAGGAGCAAGTGGCTAGCAATGTCCTCGGTCGTGCATGGCCTGCCATGCACGACTGAGGACATCAGGACCAAGATACACATGGCCGAGGAACCTTCTCGGGCCAAGCACTCGTGCCAGCTAGTGGGTGGCCAAGGGTGTTGGCCGATGAGTTCCTAGACATCTTCAATGAGGTGCATGGCCGACGAGCCGTTGGATAGCTGGGCCAAGTAGTTTGGCCAATAAGTTAGGTGTCATGGTGCATGGTCGAGGCCATGGAGGGGAGGTCTTCTAATGGGAGGCCTTGGGCCAACAGTAGTCTTTGCTGTGAGTCGCCTAATATAGACGTGGTTTGTGGGACGTTGTGAGTTTGTCCTCGTGATCATGGACCTCCATGGATCCGGTAGAATACGTTGGTGGTCCAAGTTTTGACTACCGTTAGGAGAAGGGTGGCTCACGGCAGTTAATCGTGGCCCTGGTGTGAACAAGCAAATGCACGGCCATTGGCCACGTTTTCCAGTCACTAGTCTGGGCAATCTGGTGACACCCTGGCTAGGACAAAGGACCTCGACGGTCGGCATGGAGGCCGCTGGCACCCGTGCTGTGCCACGGTTGGACTGGCACATGGATATCATCCATGTGAAGTTCAGTGCACATGGCTGGTTCCTCGAGTTAGCCATTGTGAAGGGTGGTTTGGGACCACCCTCAAGTTAGCAGAAGACACCAATGGTCCTAGTAGTGATGGCCGGGGGGAGCTCTGGCCCACGACAGTTGCAAAATTTCATAGGAGGGGCGTCATGCATCATCCATGGCACAGTGGCCACATTTGCTTGCTGCAGTCTGGGATCACCCTCGAATCAGCAAAAGATACCAGTGGTCCTGGTAGTGATTGCCGGGGGCAGCTCGAGCTCACGGCAGTTACAAACTGTTGTGGGAGGGTCGTGCATCGTTCATGGCTCTATGCATGCCATGGACGGTGAAGACATGCATGGTGTCACATGGCACTGTGCACTTAGTGTACAAGCATGTGTTTAATGTTTTTGTGCACAACATTTATACTGTGCACTAGAATTTCCAGGAGCCGTAAGCACTCATTGTCAAATTGACCAAGATGTTTAGACTCCCGGTCTTACATATTGGGTGTATAAAAGGTCCTCAAGTGCAGTGCACTTAATTAACTAGGCGAGGAAAGGTTCACTCACCCATTTTTCTTTTCATAAAAATAAAAGTGGAAAGGCTAAAAGATACGTATATGGAAGAGTTTCATTTGATCATTAAGAGATTATTTAACGGGCTAGAAAATCATCATTCTTTCGCTTTCGGTGTAAAAATAATTGCTATCACATAGATGGTGCCAACTATTACGACTAAAAATAGCACAATAGTTTGGAAGGGAAGAAAGATCCATTCCCGGCCTCACTAAGGTTATTCTAGGCCTTAATTGGTATTGCATTGAGCCCCCAGTGGTGATCCAGTGTGGCTGTATGGTGTCCGTGTGTACGTCCCTGGCGGTGAACAGTATATAATGCAAAGAAAATAACCAGAAGGAGACACACAGATTTACATGGTTCGGCACAGGGCCTACGTTCAAGAGAGTTCAGGGAAGGGAGAATCCATTGTAATATGTTTGTTTACAGTCTCTCATAGTCTCTCATCCTCACTATAGAATGGAGATTTGAGTTGTATCCTCTGGTTTTCCTCCTTTGACTGGAGTCTATGTGGTGAGGTTGAAGAAGGTGAAGTCTCCAAGAAGCCTAGCCAAAAGTCCATGAAGTCGTATGTGCCCATTCCTTTTTTCTCCTCCCCCCTTTGCTTTATGTTACATCACCCCTCATTTATGTCCACTCCTCTCTTTTCCTCATAACACCATTCTTAGCATTTTGCCTCCTCTTTCCTTTTCTCTTTCTTCCCTCCTGATGTGTTCCCTCCTCCCCCCTGTTGGGCTAGGCCTAGAATGTACCATGGGCCTATTATATTTTATCCCTTACACACCTGTATTCAGTAAACTTTGAGGTTCTTACAATTATGGGTAGGGCTCCACTTTTCATCACAGTGGTAGCATAGCCCTTTTTCTCCTTTTTCATCTATTTGCACTAACTTCATCTTCGTTGTAGGTCCAACGGTTTTTTGTCACCCACTTACCGCACTATTGGAAGAGCCTCCTTGTGAAAAGGTGCTTGTGACAGGTAAGGTAGCTTTATCTTAACCTTTCCTTGTGTTGTAGAGGTCTTCCTCCTGAATTTGGCCAAGCCAAAGGCTGCATTTAGATTGATTGGGTTCAGCATTCTAATAGAGAGACAGATCCTATCTTCCAAACTGATGAGGAAGCAACTGACCTTGTTAACATTGGATAGGCTTTTCAACATATTAGAGAGGGACTCAAATTGTGCTCTGTACACTGCCACTAAAGAGGTTTATCTCAGCCTTGTCAAGTCCTCCATGGGATTGTTGTAGACTATAGGTCCAGAGCGAAGTTGGATGGCTCGTGTAAAGGACTCCCAGTTGTGGAAATGGCCACTATCTTAAGCATCTTGGTACCAGATAAGTGCTTCTCCTAGAATGTAATGCAAGCCATCATCAATGAATTCAAGTATCATTTCTATTGATCTTGATTCCTCCAGCTCAACGGCATTTTCATCGCTGCATCAATTGAATCTCCGAAGCTCTATCTGATCAAAAATGGATTTGTTTGGGACACTTAATTGCTCTTCCTCTTTGACTTTCTTATCTATATTAGGCAATGATATGGTTAGCCTTCCTTCAGGCATCGAAAAATTTGTTGGATTGACATACCTTTTATTAGGTGATTGCAAGGACATTCAAGAAATTACAGAGCTTCCACCAAATATAAAGTATGTAGAAGCTAGGAGATGCATATCATTGGAACGTTTGCTGAAAAATATTACAAATATTTCGTTTAAGATAGCCATCTTCAATTATTTTGTCCAAATGTAATAAATTGCAATTGAATATAGGAAACCATGTCCCAAATCCTCCATGGAATTGGGTGGTATGCCCCTACTTCTCTACATTTTCTTTTCAATTTATATAATTGAAAACTTTATGAAATATTCATTCAATAGGCTAATGTCATATATCCAGGGAAAAAAGATTCCAGATTGGTTCAGCCATTGCAAGGAGTCTTCAAACAATCAGGGGTGTGAAATAGATATTGATGTGCCACCATATATGGACGAAATCAGAGGAATTCCTTTTTGTGTTGTGGTCAAACCCATTCCTACTGCTGATTTGAACAATGTAGTTAAATGTTTTGCTACATCTATTTGAAAGTAGGAGTAATTCATCCAATGGATATCAATCATCTATGTTCGGAGTACTGTTCTATAGAATATTTTAGACGGCATCGAGTGATGGTAGAGCTAGGCAATCTAAGGATTATATTTGAAAGTTGTAGTGATCTTAAAACATTGCGGAGTCCATTTGGTATACACATGCCATGAAGAGAATGCCAAAGACCATGATCCAGGTGTTATAGTGAAAATGTTGATGTCCATTCGGATATTGCACCCACGATGAAGATACTGGAAATTTAGCAATTCCAATAGATGGATTTCAACTTTCTTAAGAGGCATTAGGTTGTTGATGATGATAATGGTTGCTACAACATTGAATCCGATTGGTACACACAACAATAGAGGCCCTTTTTAACCCTGGACATCTAGTTTTATAGCATGTTCAAAATGTATAGTAGTTAAAATAAATTTATTTGATTATGAAATTTTCTATTAATTTATATTACTATTGAAAGTAATTGTTGTTGATGCAATTTTTCGATAGAATGGTTGTATGGTCCATGCTGATTGCTTTGACATTGATCCGTTGCTCGGATGCTCATCCATCAATTAAATAATAAATAAGGCACCTATAATGTAAATAAAGAGAGAGAGACCTTTATGTGATTCAGTATAAAAACCTACGTCCACCGATCATTTGAGGGTGAAATCCACTAGATTTGGTGGCTTATTTCATATTTGGTGATACTGGATTTTCATGCCCTCTGACTTGATTCCAAAGTAGTGTTTGTGTTTTGGCGTTTAAAGTTAGAATTTGTTTGTTGCAAACCTGCACTAAGTCAGCAAGAAGCCTGTTGGTCTCCTGGATCCATCTTAGGTAGTTGTTAGGCCCATCAACTCATTCTCGAAGCAACTTGCATTAGGCGGTTTTGGAGCATGGCGGCTTGTTCCCGAAGGATGGGCACCCGCTGGGGGCGGTTATGGCGAGCAAGTGTTAGCCCAAGTTGCATGAGCATGCGTTAAGCTCCTTTGCTTATTTTACAGGGGCCCAAGTGTTTGACTCTAGGGTGGCCTGACTTTTATTTTGTGCAAGTACTAACCCTGATAGCATGATTGTGCGTTCGCCTCAATTGTTTATTGGTGATGCAAGTTCTAACCTTGGCCGCTTGCACGTGCGTTAATCTCGATAGCCTATTTTGAGGGACAATTACTTAGCCGCTTTCTTGTTTTGCGAGAGGGCCTAAGTGTCCAATAGGGTTAAAACAAAATGGGTGAACCAATAAACCGGACTAAAACGATGTGTTATGTTTTTTTCAAAACCGGTCGAAATCGGTCTGATTCTAATTTTCCTTTTTCTAACATTGGACCGGATCGGTTCATATAAATATATATTCTAATTTTTTTATAATATGTATGATTTTTATATCTAATATATGTGACACGACCCGTGAATGTAACATGAATACGATAAGAAATTAGCAAGTTTGAGTTTGATGTTAATAGGTTCGGGCTAAAAAGGATTGACCCATTAAGACATGATTGCTTAACGGGTTGATAATGTGTCAACCTGCTTGGACCCATTTAGGAAGTCAAAATTACCCTTATAATCTTAAACCCAAAAGCTAAAGAAGACCGTAACCGAGAGACTCTCATCCTCGAACTCAGATTCTCACACACTCACCATTCATGCCACCCCCTCACTCTCAAGCTCTCCCACCTCCCTCATTCTCCCTCTCTCTCATCTCTTTGTCTCACCGTCGTTGGTCGTCGGTCGCCCCCAGCAAGCTTGATAAATGGTTAATTATGCAGTATTAATACTCTTAAATATCTTGAGTTAAAAAATATATATATCTTGGGTTAAAAGAGCTTTATGTGTGAAAATGTGAGTATTAATTAGATAATGTGATTTAACTTTGTTTGGCATGTGAAATGATTTTCTTCTCCCTAATTAAATTCAGAAAGACTTATATAGCTTATGTGTTCCAAGATTTATCAAGAGTTAGAGCTGAAAAAAAATCGTCACAAGGAGCCCACGTACAAGCACTTAAGCCCATGAGAGGAAGCCCATGAAGATCAAGAGCATGCCTCATGCCTAAGTGTTGTGCCTAGGAGAGAAAAAGAAAATGAGGCTTAAGTGGAAGTGAAAGTGGGTTAGCTGGGGGAGGAACGCAAGGGAACCTGAGGACCACGAGGAGAAATCGTTACAATGGAGAGGCTGAAATCCATGAGAAAGAGAGAGGATTCCGGGTATAAAAGGAAGAGGAATTTCTTGGTAATGGCAGCTAGTTTTTATTCAATTTTCATTAGACTTTCTATTTTAGTTTTTCTTTATTTCTTCAAATGAGTTTCGTTTTCATTTCCTGGGATTTATTTTGGTTCTCCTTTCGGATAGTGAGAGTATCGTGGCTTTGTTTTCTAGTAGTTCTGCTCTGACTTAATATTTTTTTGTAGAAATTAAATTCATACTTTTTCTTAGATCATCTTCAAGATCCTTCACATTGCATTTCATTTTATTTTTCATCTCTCATAGTCAACGCATTTTTTTATAACAAAGTTTCACAAATGCTTTGATAATCCTTTGCTCCTGTGGAATACGATCCTGGACTTATCCTTGATACAACTTGACACTTCTATATTTGAAAGCACATTTTAGACTGAGTCAAATCCTCTCACGATCATCGTTGTCGATCTCACTATCCCTCTCAGTCTCCCTTTCTCTCAAATGTACAACATCCCAATCTCTCAAGCGGTGAAGCCTCTCTCTCTCTCTCTCTCTCTCTCTCTCTCTCTCTCTCTCTCTCTCTCTCTCTCTCTCTCTCTCTCTCCGTATGGACTCTTAGCTTCTTCTTAACTTCTTAGCGAGTCAAGCCTTTTCCTCTAATAAATCAAGCTTTCCGTGGTGGTTTGGAGATGCTCATTGGAAAAAGCTTTGTAGGTGTGGTTTTTCTGGTGACGTTTTATAGTTAACATTGGAATATTCTTTTACTATATTCTTTTCCTTCTCTTGAAATTTTAATGTTGTCCTCAAGAAGAAAAATTTGTTGTTTCTTTTTTTATGGTAGTGCTCCGTTTACCGACTAAGAAAATGTGGAAAATAATTAGATAATTTAGGGCTTTCATATCTTCAAGTTTCCCCTTCATGGGATCTTCAAGAAACCCATTATTTTTACTTTTGTTTGACAATACATCTTGTTTCTTTGAGTTCATGTCTTGGACTCTGCTTTCAATTAGTTGTGTTATCTACTTGAGCTTTTGTTGGTTAGTATATTGTTGCAGTTCTTGTATTGCTCATACCTCTTAAATTCTAGGTATTTTGGAGGAATTAAACTTGGAGCTGGTGGAGTGGTCAGGGCTTATGGAGGAGTTGCATCAGAATGCTTGAGAAATGCTCCAACTTGTCTTTTGAAATCTAAGGTATTAGGTTTTTCCTATTGTTGTTATGTGCATTACTTACAATTGCCTTTGCATGCTAATCCACTTTTATTAAGAATGTTTATTAGTTATATTTCACTTTTATTTTAATCTAGTAAAATAACTCTTTTGGCATCTTTGATTGGGTTAAATATGATTGTAGGTCCAAATGGGTGTAGAGGTTCCAGATGATCTTTTGGGTATTCTGACCATTAGGTGATTTGAAGTCACATTAATTAGTTTTTTGTGCATCTTTAGCGGTTGCTATTGGTCCCTGGCAATGCATTGTTATACAATCAGTAACTGTTCGTAGAACATTTTGATAAGATTTCTGTTACTCTTTAACTAAATAAAAAGTAAATAAATTTCTATTACCCCAAGTTCTTTTTATTGTTGTCCGTTGTCTATCTCCTCTAATTTTGCTTAATCTCTTAGAAATGATGTTTTGCTAGATTACCTTCTCTAATATGCCCCAACACTATGATCAAACTTTTCTTTCAAATTTGTTTTGCAAAGAGTAAATAATTGAGTCGGATATCTTTCTACACTCTAGTCAATTCTTTATACTTCAAATTCTGACTTTAGCCTTTTTTCGATATGTTTAAATTGAGTAGTGTATTCCATTAGCATCTCTGAGACCCTCAAACAAGCTGCTCATAAGAACAATGCATCTTAAATATGCTAAATGTATATTTCTTGTTTAGGTTAAGTATATGATACCTCTGTATGGACATATATGGAATAAGTGGAGACATCCTATCTTTGACAAATTAAACTTAATGTTTGTGTATTGATCTCTTGCTTGGTGTATATAATTACAATCTTGTCAAGTTGAAGACATCACGCAAGATTATGATACTAGTAAAGATGGCATTAGTATGCTAACTTTCAAGGTTGATTTTGACCGGGCTGAGAAATTGGAGGAGGTTGTCAAAGCCAACTGTAGCTGAGAACTAGAGTTTTATTAACATTGAGAGAGACTTGGCTGTATTTTAGACATGTGACGACATTTTAATGTTATTCATTGATCATGAAAGTGTCTCTTTCAGGAGAAAGGAGGACACTCCACTTCTATAAACAATCAGATGTTTAGATTTGTGTTTATTATTATTGAGATTGTAACTTTAATATTATTACAATATGTTTATGTTTGTATTGTTTGGATTGTAACTTTGGACTTATGTTAATATTTGGTATTGTTGGGATTTTTATTTTGGTGTTTTTATTGTTTGGATTGTACTATTGGATTTTAATTTGGTTTTGTGTTTTTATTGTTTAGATTGTAATTTGAAATATTGGTTTATATATGTTAAAATATGAAAATATTGATATTGGTCATTAGGAATTATTTTTATATTTTGGGAGATATTTTTATTTTAATTTTTATGTAGAATTATGTTTATTGGGTCAAATGGATTATTCGGGTTAGTTCAACCCATTGACATAAAACAGGTTGAAACGAATTGAAATGGATCGTGTCGATCTAATTTATAGTTAATTAATAAAGGGTAAAAACATGTTGTATTGTATCAACCCGTTATTTTAATTGGTCGTGTTATGGTTTAAAATTCTGATACGTTTAGCTTAACGGGATGTGTTGTGTTGACTCATATAGTATAATGTGCATGCCTTGACATGACACGAACATGATCCGTTAACATAATTTGCCACCCCTATAATAAATAGAATTAGTTGTTATACCAATACAATATCACTATATATTATAATATACTATATTATATCACTATATTATATATTATAATATATTAGTACAGTCGACAATAAGGTTATAATATATTATAATATACTACAATATATTATCACTGTATTATTATAAACTATAATATATATATATAGCATATTATATATGCTATATATATAATATACTCGAACAAACTGGCCCCGTGAGCAGCAAAACCAAAAGTACTTGTTTAGGGGTCTAGCCGATGCGGTATCGGTTCTTCAAATCTTAAAACTGGTGTATACCGGTTCGGTCCTAAAATATGTTCAAAACCAGACTGAACCAGACTGATTACACCCCTAGGGCTTGACTTTAGGGCGGTCCGACTATTTTTTGAAGTTTTCACAAAAAACCAGAGTGGTTAGTATAAATAAACCAAACCACAAGTGTGAGATTTACAAACATGAGCTAAGTGGCTTGATATTTAAGGTTGTGATTGGTGACAGCTTTAGGGAGGTCCGACGACTCGTTGTTGGGTTTCTCCTTTTCTTTCTTTTTTACTAGAGTGCAGCGAAGACCGAGGTGCCTAGGTGATGCTTGAGGGTGGCCTTGCCTCATGCCTGAAGGAGGTCGGTCATCTTTGAGTGATTTTTGTTTGATGGAGATGTTCGTATTTGAATGAGTTTTGCTTGATGGAGATTGTTTGCTATTGAGTGACTGCTGCCCTCACCGTTGAGTACTTTTGTCATGATTTGTCCCACTTGTGTATCCTCTTTCTTACTATTAGAAAATTGTTTATTTGATGTTAATTATTTTTTGCCAAAATCACAAATAGTAATTTTTGTCACAAATATGATCATTTTTTTTCTTATAGTGTGCTTTGCTTGCTTGTACTGGGACTAATGGTTGAGCCTAGAACCCTTGAGTGTTATTTGTTAAAACCAGAAAACAAAATGTGACGTTTATCACCTGTTTTATTAATTCATCATTTTAAGTCAATTTATTCATCAATTTTCATATGGGGGTAAGGTTTTATGATAATTAGTATTTTTAAATTAAGGACAATATCTAAAGTTTTTCATAACCATAATATCAAATATTTAGGGAACACATGCCTACATCTTTGAGGCTCGGTTTGGATGGCCAGTTTTATCTCATTTGGTCTGTATGGATGAGAGGGTTTTGGACATTTAAACGGTTAGTATTTCATCTATAAATTTTCAAAACTATATAATCTTATCTCACTATCCAAACATACATTTTTTTACAAACTATCTCATCTTACCTTAACTCAAAAAATGTTACTACTATTCAAAATATCTAATTATCTCATCTCATCTAAAATGCCTATCCAAACCGGGCCAGTCTTTAGAGTTTATTTTATGACTTCATTGGACAGTGTGGGATTGGCATCAATGGGTTCTATAAGTCACCCTACAACCCCAATTTTCTAAAAGAGGAAAAAAAAAGGATTGCTTCACCTCAAAGAAAAGCCCACCAGGAAGTTGCAAACAAGTTTCTGATCATCTTTCTTTTACCAACTTTTATTCTTTTAATTATAATAATCCAACAGTCAAAATCTATTTTACAATATTGCCCCTTACGTGCTCTGCTAGGGTTCCATTTGATTAGAGGTTTCCTTCTTCGCTAGTCTACTCTGTTTCGGTGAGGCTGCATGGCAGCCGCTAATGGCCACTCCACTGGCTGTCAGTCCTTTGCCGAATTGGCTGGAGCGGTTCCACAACCTCTTCCTGAAATCTCAGTCGCCCCCCGTGCACCTAAAGTCTTGGATGGTGAAATATTTTTCCAATTCTCGAAAGAAGAAATATCACGTTCAGCAGAGCCATTTCAATACTCTATTGTGCTTAAGTTACTTTGACAAAGGCCATCTCTAGATGCTATCCGTGCATTTATTTCTAGCCGTTGGGGCCTGGCTTCTACCCGGTGGTCTCCTCCATGAAACTGCCCTGGAATGTGTTCGTTAGGATGTCCACGAAAACTGATTTCGTTAAAGCTTTGTCCCGTGAGTCTTGTGAGGTGAATGGAGTGGCCTACCGAGCTTTTCATAATAAGGAGCACGAACCATCTAACGTCCCTGTGTGGATCTTGCTTCCTAGATTACCTCCAAACTTTTATCAAGAATCATTTCTACGAATTTTCTCTGCATCGATTGGTCGGTTTATACGCAGGGATAATCCCACGCGTTGTGCAACCCGGACCGATGGAGCTAGAATCTGTTTGGAGATTGATGCTGCCAAGGATCCCATTTCGTACTTCTGGATTGGTGCTCCTAGTCTGTCTACGAGTAGGAAACAAGAGGTAATATATGAGACGTTGCCTGCGTATTGTGGAAAATGCAGAGTGCAGGGACATAATAATAAGACCTGTCGTGTGGGGAAATCTACTAACGGGGAGAAAAATCGTGGACGTAAGAAAGGAGAAGTAGATCCTGGTGAAACCGGCTCTGGAAATACTCAAAATGATGACTTAACAGCTAAAGTCGTTGTTATATCTCTGGAGACAGTGAATGATGAACTGGTTGGTGCGTTTCCTGAACAAACTTCCAAAGCCACACCTTCCCTAGTCCAGGGGATTAATCTTATGGAGGTTGATGTTATCAATAATGGAGGGGAGTTAGCGCACGGTGAGGATGCAGGTACTCTTCTAAGTTGAAGAGTCCATTCCTCCGATATTAGAGGAACCTACTAATACTACGATGGAGGAATCTGGGCCCTGCTTCGCAGATGCGCCTTTGAATGAAAACCTGGAAATTATGCTTGAAGACATTGTTTTCGAACCTGAACCTGACATTCCTCCAGATGTGCTCCCTCAGTTTAAAGATTATCATTCGGAATCGGAAGGTAAAACTATTAAGAAAAAATATCAAAAGAAAAAGTTTGAGAAAGTTAGAAGCTCTACTCAGGTCATTATCCGACCTTCTACTTTGTCTTTATGAATGACTTTATCATTGTTTGGAATGCCCCTGGCATTGGTACTTCTCGTTTTAGACTAAAGAAGTTAGTTTGTAAGTTCAAGCCAAAGTTACTTGTGGTTTTGGAACCTTTCTAATCTCTTGACAAAGCTATCCGTTTGAAGCATTCTTTACACTTTGATTCCTTTATTTCTAATGTAGAAGATGGTGGTAAAATCTGGATTTTTTGAGACAATTCTTTGGATGTTCAGTTGGTGCTGTCAAATTTGCAGTTTATTTCCCTTCGTGTTAACATGGGGTCGTACCACTTTCTATGTAATATTATTTATGCAAGTGCAGTATGTATGAGAGAAAAATTTTGTGGGATGATCTTAGCCCCCAATCTATGGGTTCAAAGCCTTGTCTTTTTGCTGGAGATTTTAACATTATTCGGAATAATTCGGAAAGAAGGGGTGGCTCTCCTCGTTCGAACACTGCAATGGAGGATTTCACTGCCTGGATCCACCAAGGGGGGTTGTTTGAAATGAAGTCGAAGGGCAGAAGTTTCTCTTGGTGTAATGGGCAGGCGGGTCTTGCTCGGTCTTGGGCAAAGTTAGATTGGATTTTTATGGATTTCTCCTTACTATCTTATTTTCCGGATGCAGTTTGTTCTTATCTTCCGTGCACCACGTCCGACCACTCTCCTATGATCATTGAGTTCAAGATGGATCCTTTCTCTTATGGTCCTTTCTCTCATGGTCCTTTACCTTTTCATTTTCAACAAATGTGGGTGGATCATCCACAGTTTTTGACGTGTGTTCGTCAGGTGTGGTCTGAGGCTGTTGGTGGTCATGGTCTTACTAAATTGGCCTTTAAATTGAAAAAAACTAAGGTTGCCTTGCGTGAATGGAATAAACAAATTTTTGGTCATACCTCTATGCATATTAATTCTCTCGAGAAACATATTGAAGAGATTGAAAATAAACTTCAGCATAATTGGAATGAGTCTATGGAGAGGGATCTTATGGTCTCTTCTGCGGAATTATATAATTGGCTTCATCGTGAAAATACTCGTTTGGCCCAAATGTCTAAGTTAAAATGGAATATGGAAGGTGATTGTAACAGGAAATTTTTTCATGCCTGCCTTGCCAATAAACGGCGTAAAAGAGTGGTGGAAATGAGGTCTTAGAATGGGATGGTTTTCAATTCGTCAGAGAGTCTTCATCAAGGGGCTGCGGATTACTTTTCTAATTTTCTGCAAGGAAATCCGACAAGATTGTTACCTGATTTATCGTCTCTTATCTCTCCTATTATTTCTGACGCTAACAATTATATTCTGTGTTCTGTTCCTTCTATGCATGAAGTGTTCTCTGCTCTTTCCTCTATTCCTTCAAATAGCTCTCCGGGGTTGGATGGTTTTGGTTTTGGATTTTTCAAAAGTTGTTGGGAGATTGTGAAAGAGGATGTCTTGGAAGCCATTTTTTATTTTTTTTGTTTATAAACAGCTTTCAAGATTTTTTACTGCATCTTTTCTTGTCTTAATTCCAAAGGTTGATACACCTTCTGGTTTTGATAAGTTTAGGCCTATCAGCCTATGCTCGGTGTTCTACAAAATTTGCTCCAAAATCATTGTTCATCGATTGACAGGTTTCCTCACACGTATGATATCATGGGAACAAGGCACTTTTATTCCGGGGAGATGCATATTTGACAATATTAGTATGACGCAGGAAATGGTCCATTCTATAAACAAGAAAGTCCATGGTGGTAATATCATGATTAAGCTAGATATGGCTAAAGCTTATGATCGAGTGGATTGGTTGTTTCTATTGGAGGTTCTTCGTTGTTTTGGCTTTTCTCCTGATTTCTGTCATCTAATCAAAACCTGCATATCGACGCCTTGGTTTTCTATTATGATGAATGGCACTACAAAAGGCTTTTTTCAAGATGGCTGTAGATTACATCAGGAGGATCCCCTCTCTCCCTATATTTTTATTATTCCTCAAGAAGTTCTAACTCGATTGATCAAGCAAAGTGTGGAGTCTCGTAATTTTGGTCAATTCTCGCGGGCCAGAGGTACACCTATAATTTCTCATCTTATGTATGCTGATGATGTGGTGCTTTTTTCTAATGGCAGTTCTAAAGCCCTAAGAGAGATTTTATATGTGTTTCATAAATATGAAAGTTGGTCGGGTCAGTGCATCAATCATTCTAAATCTGCAATTTATTGTTCTCAAAAAATTTCTTTAGCTTGTAAAAGCTTATTATTACGGAAGAGAGGATTTTCAGAAGGATCTTTTCCATTCAAATATCTTGGGGTGCCTATTATTTTGGGTCGCCTCAAACAGGTGCATTTGGAAGATATGGTGTCTAAAATTCAAAAGAAAATTTCGGGGTGGAAGATGAAGTTTCTTTCGGCAGGTGGCTATCTTATTTTACTTCGACATGTTCTTTCTAGTATGGCTCTTCATCTTTTTGCAATTCTTCAGGTCCCGCAATCCACTATTAATACCCTTCATCGGATGATGAGCACTATTTCTGGGGGGGAGGGGAATGGTAAAGGTAAGAAAAAATGGGTGGCCTGAAAGTCTATATGTCGTCCTTTGGAGGAAGGTGGATTGGCTCTTAGGAATCTTGATGATATGCAACAAGCTCTTCATGCTTGATTCGCATGGAATCTTCTTCAAGGTAATTCTTTATGGGCCAATTTTTTTAAGAGAAAGTATGTGGGCTCTAAACCTTGGACCCTGGCTGATCCAACTAAGGGTACAAGATTCTGGAAAATGATTGCTAAAACATTTCCCTTGGTTTTGGATAATTCTAAGTGACATCTTAAAGATGGGAATGTTTCTTTTCTGGTATGATAAATGGCGGGACAGGGGCCTTTTAGCTAATGATATGCAAATTGCAGGTCATCCTCATCTTCAGGTTTAAGATTGTAAATTATCTAATAGTTGGGATGTGGAATTTATTCTCCATGTACTGGGGCTGGATCTTCTTGACGATATTTTAGCAGATATTTGTAAGGCTAAACGGGGTTTGGATGTTTTAATTTGGACTAAAAATGATAATGGTTTGTTCTCCACTAAATCGGCTTGGGATTGTGTCCGTATTAGGGGTGGCACTGTTGAAGGGCACTCGTGGATGTGGCATAAGAGTCTACCTCTTAAAATGTCTATACACATGTGGAAAGCTTGGTATATGGTCCTCAGTGTTGATCATAATTTACGTCGTATTGGCATTCCTATTATCTCTCGTTGTGATTGTTGTGCTAACGGTCATTATGAGGACCAAAACCATGTTCTGTTTGCAGGTGATATTGGGAGCACCGTCTGGCGATATTTTGGGGCTACCCTTGGTATCCCAATTGGTTGTAATTGGAAAGAAACGGTGCACATTTGGTTCTGCCTTGCAAAATTATCGTCTCAAGTTGGAGTTATTATGGGACTTCTCTCGGTGGTTATCACTTGGGGAATCTAGCGGAGATGCTATTTGGCCCGTATGGAAGGTTGTTTTGAATCTGCCTCTGACATCATTCACTCTGTTCGTCGGTGGATTAGTCTTATTTGCCATGATATGAATGCTAGTTCTCACATCTCTGGTTTTGATTTGCAGGTACTTGAGAGTTTGCATGTCCAGCCTATGTTTCCCCCTCTTCGGCGTTGTAAAGTTATTGCTTGACAACATCCTTCAGAGGGTTGGGTTAGACTAAATACAGATGGTAGTAGTTTGGGGAATCCGGGCGCCTCAAGTATAGGGGGATTATTAGAAATACTCATGGTAATTTAATTCAGGCTTTTTCTTCGTTCATTGGTACAGGATCTAACAATCGGGCCTAGCTTTTAGCTCTTTTTCATGGGCTCCAGGTTTGTAAATCCTTATCCCTAAATTATGTGGATATTGAGCTTGATTCTATGACTATTATTTCTTAGTGGAGGAGTAAAAGATGTGGGGTGTGGTATCTGGAAGATTTTTGGGAGGGTATTACGGACACTATGAATTTCATGACTTGCTCTATTCATCATGTTTTTCGTGAGGGAAATAAAGTTGTCGATTGGTTAGCCAAACATGGGGCTTCTGGTACTGATTCAGTTTTTTCACACTTAACGGAGACTCCCCAAGCGCTGCGTGGACTTATCCGCATGGACTACTCCGGGCTGCCTTCGCTTCGTCTTATTTAGTTTTGTTTCTGTTTTTTTCTTGTGGTTTTTTGCTGTTTTCTCCTGTCTTTTATTCTGGTTTGGGGTTTTTTCTGCATTCTAGGTTTTTATTTGTATCCCAGATGCTTGTTTTTGTAACCATGGTTTTCCTCCGCCACAAGTGAGGGTTATTAATAAAATTGGGGAGAGGTCACTGTTGAACAGGTGACCCTAACTCTTTATTAAAAAAAAAATTATAATAATCCAACGCGACAATGGCGTACTCATTAAGCTTTCTCAAGTAGTAATTAGGATTTTTCCTTGAAGTTACCATTTAATAGGTGTGACAGTGATCAGCCTGTATTATTCTCTACCAATATCATTCAGAAAAAAGCAGCAGCATCAACTCTGCCCACTCATGCCTGGCTTTGCATTTTACTAGTAGCTAAATATATATCCAATGAGTGTGCTTGACTAAAAACTAAAGAAATCATATGAATTATTTGATTACATCCATATATAAAAATATATATATATTTTTTTCTTTAGTAGAATTAAGTTCAAAATATATCTTCAAAAATTAAAAAACATTTTACATGTTGGTCTAAATGAGGGGAGTGTAGTCTCCTCTCTGGTCTTAGTTCTGACTCAGAGGTGGTGTACCAGTTCGAGCATCCCTACTCAGTCAGGATCTGGAATGGCCTGAGAAGGGAGTACCAAGATGGATGGTTAGAGGACCAATGGAGGAAGTTTAGTTTGATGGAAGAAGAAGAGGCGGTTCTGGAAATGGACACCAACGGGGGCGAAGAAATTCTCCAGAAGGGGGAGAGAAGTCTCATTGGCAAGGTTTGCTCGGAGAGAACAATGGGGAAAATACTCATTTATAACACAATGGCAAAAATTTGGCGAATTAGTGAACGAGCTATCTTCAAAGAAGTGAATTGTAGCGTATTTATTATTACGTTGAAAAACCCTGTGGACAGGCAGAGAATCCTGGAGGGCAAACCATGGACTTTCGATAACGCTCTGTTCCTACTTCTACCTTACGATGGAACAAAGTGTCCAAGAAACTTCACTTTCGACAGGGAAATTTTTTGGATGCAAATACATGGCCTACCTTTAGGGTGTATGTCTCAGGTTTGGGGGTATCAAATAGGAGGTTTGGTAGGGCTAGTCTTATAAGTGGATGCTGAGGACAATGGAGTTGGATGGGAGAACTATCTTCGAGTTAAGGTAGAGATGGTACTCAGTAAAGCCATCGATAGAGGCCACTTTATAACCACCAGGGAACAAAGCACTGGGTCCACTTCCGTTATGAGAAGCTCCCAAAGATCTACTTTCAGTGTGGATGGATTCTACATGGTATTCAGGAATGCCAGTCTACCAGTGGAGGTAATGGGGATGGAGCATCTTCGGTTTGTCAATTCGAGCCCTGGTTACGTGCAGAAGGGACAAAGCGAAGATAGTCTCCTCCATCAAGGTATGACAGGGTTGATGGCGAGAAGGAAGTGGGAAAGGATAGTGGATCGACGGAGATGGAAACTTCTGCAAGCAACACAGCAGAAGGGTTACTGGAGAAGGAGGCGAAAACTAGCCATCATGGCAGCACCCCTTCTAAGGTTCAGAGAAGTAGGTTTGTACAAAAAAATGGCACTTCAGCCACGGAGGGAAAGGACCAATTGTCAATAGAATCAGAGGGATTAGACACAGTATTGGAAACTGATACATTGCCTGAATTGGGGGAGACACAATCGCAGATTTACTGTAAAGCAGGTGCCCAATTGAAGATAATTTTAGAAGGAAATGTTTGTGAAGGGCGGGAAATTGTTAGGGAGACACAGTTTCCTGATGGGCCTGGGCCTGGGAACGGGCCCAATTCCTGTTCAGGGCTTATTTCGTCATGAAAGGATCCCAAAGTCCTGATAAACATAACTCCAATGACTAGTTTTCCAGAAGTGGAAGGAGAGAAACAAGAGGATCAGTTGGGTTTGGCTCAGAAGCAGAAAAAGAAAGGGGATGGCTGTAAGTGGAAGAGGTGCACCAGGTTACCAGGGAATCCTATTTCTGTGGCCGACCCCATTATGCCTACTAGGAAGAAGAGGGAAGCTAAGATTAACAAGGTCAGTCCTTCACCCTTTAGGAAACTTAGGAGAACTCGGGTGGATGACAAATAGGTGGATGGTGCAGGTCAAGAGGTATCGGCGGCGGCTGAGAGGCAGCCCCGTCGATCCTAATGATTATTTTAAGTTGGAACTGTCAGGGACTTGGGAACTCCCGAACAGTTCAAACGCTTCACACAATGGTGAAGGGAAAGCTACCCGATATAGTCTTCTTAATAGAGACTATGTTATCTTATGTCAATAGTCTTAGAGGGTGAAACGTTTAAAGTATGATGGGTGTGTTGTTGTTGAGGCAAGAGGAAAGGGTGGTGGACTCATGCTCCTATGGAAGCAGGAGGATCTATTAGAACTAATCAACCATTCTCAACATCATATAAATGTTTTGATTAATGATGTCCGAGGAATTTCAAGTGGCTCCTTACAGGCTTCTATGGGCACCCAATTGCTAATCTAAGGAGCCAAACATGGGAATTGCTTTCATCCTTCAAGCCTAGAAATGGGGGATGGGGAGTTATAGGAGACTTTAACGAGTTGTTGTATAAGGATGAAAAGGTGGGAGGGAGGCCCAGAAGTGAGAGACTCATGAGTAATTTCAGAAAGGTGGTAGAGGACGGAAATCTCAGTGATTTGGGTTGGATGGGATGCAACTTTACATGGTGTAACTTCCATGAAGATGAGACTTTTACAAAAGAAAGACTTGATCGAGCCTTAGCAAACAGTGACTGGAGAGAAACTTATGCTGAGTTCTCAGTGACAACCCTAATTGCAATCTGCTCTGACCATAACCCAATTTTGTTACAATGTGGTATCGGGAGGCCATCAACTCGTAGGTTTCATCTACCTTTCAAGTATGAAGCAAACTGGTGCAAGGAAGAGGGATGCAATGAAGTAATATTAAAAGTGTGGGGGGACAGTATAGGGAGAGAAAGGGGTTTGAACAGTATAATGAGCAAATTGGAACAAACAAAGAAGGGATTAAAAAAATGGACAAATTTGTTAAGGGATAGAACAAGAGCTATTAGAAAAAAAGACCCGACATTTAAGTTTACTACAGAAAGATGAAAGACCTGAAAAAATGGCTGAACAGAAAAGACTTCGACAAGAGATGGATTTCCTGCTAGATCAAGAAGGCACCTGGTAGAGGCAAAGAGCTTAGAAACATTGGTTGATAGGAGGGGACAGAAATACCAAATTCTTTCATGCCTGTGTGAAATAGGTAAGGAAAAAAAACTACATCAATAAGGTTAAAGATATGAATGGGATTGAACTTATTAAAAAACCTAACATAGCGGAGGGTCTTAAAAGCTATTTGTCAAATATTTTCCAGTCTTCCCAGCCAAAAATAGAATGCTTTGATCAATGTACCCAGGGGATTGAACCTAAACTGTCAATTGAGTTGCAGTACCAGCTAGCCAAGGATTGTTCAGAACAAGAGGTGAAGGAGGCCCTCATGCAAATGTCCCCATACAAGTCCCCAAGACCTGATGGGTTCAATGCAAGTTTTTACCAAGACCATTGGAAAGTAGTGGGGAATGAAACAACTTAGGTTGTTATAGAATTTTTTAAAGAGGGAAGGCTACCAAAGGATCTCAACCACACCCATTTGGTTTTAATCTCCAAGGTAAATACTCCTATTTTAGTGAATGATTTTAGGCCTATTTCCTTGTGCAATGTAGCTTACAAATTGATCTCCAAAGTTTTGGCTAATAGATTGAAAGGGGTTTTGGATATGGTGATATCTTGGAACCAAAGTGTCTTCATCCCCAGGAGGCTAATCTCGGATAACATCATGGTGGCCTACGAGCTACTCCATACAATGAAAGTGAAATAGAAAGGTAGGGAAGGCAATATGGCCATCAAGTTAGATATGTCGAAAGCATACGATAGAGTTGAGTGGAGCTTTCTAGAAAATATGTTGCTTAAAATGGGTTTTGGAAAGAAATGGACTAACCTTGTGATGGAGTGTGTAAGGTTAGTTTCTTATGCTGTCCTTATTGATGGTGAACCTGTTGAGGTCTTTTCCCCATCTAAAGGACTGCGTCAAGGGAATCCATTGTCTCCATACTTGTTTTTAATCTATGCTGAGGGGTTGAGTTCTCTACTACACAGTGCTGAAGCAAAGGGGTTGATCAAGGGTGTTGCAGTCACAAGGGGTGGTTTAAGGATAAATCACCTTCTTTTTGCTTATGATTGTGTAATTTTCTGTAGAGCCAAACTGGTGGAGTGGTTCCAAATCCGAGATCTTCTGGCTTTATATGAGAGTGCATCTGGCCAAACTTTGAACAAAGAAGAAACTAGTGTTTTTTCAGCTCCAATACCAGGTTGGAAACAAAGGAAATCATTTTAGAGCAGGTGAATGGGTCAAGGTGTAATAATTATAACTGATATTTAGGCCTCCCAACTATAGTTGGAATGGCTAAGTATAATACTTTCAAGTCTTTAAAGGAGAGGATCTGGAAAATAATCAATAGTTGGAAGACTAAATTTTTATCCTCAGCAGGAAAAGAGATCCTCATCAAGAATGTCTTACAGGCAATCACAGCCTACACCATGTGTGCTTTTAAACTGCCTGGACTTCTTATTAGACAAATTAAGGCCCTCTTGTCTAGATTTTGGTGGCGTCATAATGCAAAAGGGAAAGGAATTCATTGGAAATCGTGGAGGTCATTAGGGAGGGTTAAGACCCAGGGAGGCATGGGGTTTAGGGATCTCAACAGTTTCAACAAGGCCCTTCTAGCCAAGCAATGCTGGAGGTTGTTAAAGGAACCAAATTCCCTGGTCTTTAAGATTTACAAACAGAAATATTACCAAAATTGCAACCTGTTGGAGGCTCAGCTGAAAGGTACCCCTTCTTTTATTTGGAAAAGCATATGCTCTAACTTAGATTTGATCAAAGAGGGGGCTATATGGAGAGTTGGAAATGGCAAAAACATAAGAATTTGGAAGGATAAGTGGATTCCTAGTCTAGTAACATTCCAGATTCAAACTCCTATAAATACTCTTGATCCTGAGGCCAAAGTAGACACTTTGATAGAGGAAGTCAATGGTGAGTGGAAGAAAGACTTTGTGAAGGCAGTTTTTAATGAGAATGAAGCAATGACTATATGCTCTCTACCAATTAGCAAGAGATGAGCCAGTGACAGATTGATGTGGATTGGATCTGCTAAAGGTGAATTTATTGTAAAAAGTGCCTACTTCTTGGAGACTGACAAACTACACAGAATGGCAGGAGAAGCCTCAACAAGGGGTGGGGATAAAGGAGTATGGAAAGAGGTATGGCAGCTCGAGGTCCCAGGCAAGGTTCAAATGTTCATTTGGAAGTGTCTCAATAATATTCTTCCTACAAAAGTTAATCTTACTAGGAAGAACATTATTGAGAGCAACAAGTGCCCAATCTGTCTGAGTGAAAGTGAGACAATAGTTCATGTCCTGTGGGAATGCCTTGCAGCAGTTGATGTGTGAGGGGGAGAGTTCAACATGCTTAGTAAATGGAAGAGGAAGTTCTATGATTTTCACCTTCTATGGAATGAAATGCGACTGAAGCTGAGGAAGGATTTTGTGGAGTTGGTCTCAGTAATTTTCTACCAAATATGGGCCAGGAGAAATGCCTTCACCTTTCAGAATCAGTTCTCTAAACCTAAGTCTATTATTAGAAGGGCTCAAGCTGACTTATCACAGTATAAAGAATTAAATAAGGATAGTCCCAAGGGTACTGCAGGGTCTAAAGGGAGCTCTCCAATCCCAAGATGGAAACTTGGTGGCCATATTTCAAAGTTAACTTTGATGCTGCTTTTGATAAAGACAAAGGGAGTATGGGAGGGGGAGTGGTGATTAGAGATTCAGATGGCAGATTACAAACAATTTTGACAGCTCATAAAGAACATATCTCATCAGCACTCCAAGCCGAGAGTTTTGCCCTCTTAAGAGCTATGGAATTTTGCATTGAACTTGGTTTTAATCAAGTCTGTTTTGAAGGGGATGCTTTTAGTGTTGTTGATGCAATGAACTCCAAAAGGGAAGATAACTCATGGCTGGGCCAAATGACAAAGGATATGCAGCAATTGATGAAACACAACCAAGCATGGCGCCTTAAGTTTGTTTACAGGTCAGCAACCAAAGCTGCCTATATGGCAGCAAAAAATGCTAGTAGGTACGTTAGTGAAACTATCTGGTTAGAGGATGGTCCTAAAGAGGTTGTAAACTCAGGCTAGGGAGATTTACTCATGGATGATGTAATTACTTCCTGATCAATGAAATTCGTTTTTTTCAAAAAAAAAAAAAATGAGGGGAGTGTTAAAGTACTAACTAAACTAAATTCATCATTTTCCATTAGGGACAAGCTGTTTTGAAAAAATCTATATCCAAGTTGATCGTTTATTAACACACCTAGCATACCATATATAAATATTAAAGAGTTATTGCTTTAAATTAAGTTTTTTTTTAATAAATGAAAAAGATACCACGGCTACTAGTAATTCTTTTGCTGTAATAGAGTCAAGTCATTAAGGACAAGAAAAACAAAAGTAATTGGATTGCAAGTTTTTCTTTTCAGAAATGGTAAAATGACAATCGATTAACAACTTTTACACAACTTATTCATAAAATATTAGTATTTTTAAAATTTTTCTGAATTCTTCTTTAATTTTAATGTGTTTGAATCTTATAAAATTATTATTTTACTGTGTAGAGTATTAAAGCAATTGTGATGCAGTTGTCATTGTATCACTCCTTTTTCTTTTTTTTTTCAGAACTCATCTTGAGAACATTGTGTGAAAATCGCATCCCTAAAAAGTTTGAAAAAGCGGCAAGGAAATTGCGAAGAAGTTACCGATCATCTTTCTTTTACCAATTGATCTTTCCAAAAACACTTATCTTATCCTTTTTTAATGCAATAATTCAACGCGGCATTGATTCAATGACTTCATTGAGTCATTAATTAGGAAGTTGCCAAGAAATTACGATTAATTGGTAGATGTAGTGTCAGAAACTAGCGCCATGCATGGACTTCTATTTACTTGGGAGAATCGATGATGACCAACTCTCTACATATATCCAGTAAGTAGATTAATCAGGCATTACATACACACTAAACTGACTAATTTCTTCCAAGGCCTTATCCACAATCTCCTCTTCGTCTTCTTCTTCTGATACCTCTCCATGGCTCCACGATGTGTTCTTGAATTTTAGAGGAGAAGATACCCGTAATACTTTTACTACTCATCTGCACAGAGCTTTGACTCAAAAGGGAATCCACACCTACGTAGATGATTATGAGCTAAAAGGAGGTGCTGAGATCTCATCCACACTTCTCCAAGCTATAGAAGGTTCAAGAGTTTCCATCACTATACTCTCAAAAAATTATGCATCGTCAACGTATATGGTGTTTGGACGAGTTATTGAAGATTCTGGAGTGTAAAGAATCAAAACAACAAATAGTTCTACCTGTATTTTACCATGTACGCCATCAAAGAGATAGTTTTGGCAAAGCATTGGCAGCCCCACGAGAAGTTGCCAATTTGTCCGGATACCATTTGACTAATGGGTATTTCTAGCTGCTTACTTTGTGCCTTCCATGCATGATTTTTTCCCCATTCTATGTATAAATCATTAGTCTGCATCTTGTACGTGTTTGTGTATATATATGGATTTTAATATGGAACTAAAACCGTAGTTTCTTTTAAGTTTATTGGAAAAACTGAATAAATTAAACTAATCACAGCTTGAACAAAACTATATAAAAATCTAAATTTTTGTTTGGCCTTTTGATCATGATCGTAAACTAAAGTACGTACATCCATGCATGCGGAGATATATAGTACTATCAACTAAATTTATTTCTTATTTATCATTCATTTTTTGTTTTATTATTGAATTTTCTAGAAAATCAAATTAGGTTAATCAGAAGTCTCTCTGTCTTTTTGAAGAATATAATACGGTTCCAGCATCTTAAAGATGGCGGCGGCTCTACAGCCACATGAGCTGGGAGCTCCTGCTGGGGCTCCCAATAGCACATTTTATCTATATATTTTTTGTTTAACTTTTTTTTTCTTATATGTATTTTTTTAACACTTTTCAATATTTTTAAAAGAAATCCACAACATCATGATTAAAAAACAGTTCTATAATCATTAAGTAAAAAAAAAATTCCAGCAGAAACCCCTGGAAGATTAACATTATTATTTAAAGATCATTTGGAGGAGGGGGAAAAATCAATACCAACTTAAAAAGAGTTTTGTCTGTCGAATTTACCAACGAAGTATAGGTGAGATTTGTTGAGGAGATCATAGACATGAAGACCAAGAATTCACTACTGAGTGATATAAAATAATTGTCAATTTTTATTTTCTGGCTCCTGATAAGAGTAAAATAAATAACTATATATCAAAATAATGTAATAAAGTGAAATAAATTTAAGAATATTGAAAGATTTTCATGTGTCTAGCGAAACGGAGAGAATATTTAACTTGCAATCGACTCATACGTACGGTCTGCATGCTGTACCAAAGCCCGCCACTTTTTTATTTTAGTTTATTTTCTAGTTGTGGGAAAAAAATAATTTAGATTATTCTCCTTGTTTTTCATGCAAAAAGTTGTATTAATTAATATTTTCTTATATTTATGTGATATCCCGTATTTTAGTATATTTTCACTGAAGAATTATTTTAATTAATTTAAATATTGATTCTCTTATTTTAAAATTTATTGGGTTTTTGTTGGGTTTATTTTATGATTTTAAGATGTGGAAATTATTTGTTATGTTTTTTAATAGTAATTAATGTGTTGCATTTTAAATTGATCATTAATTTAAATTGGTTTGTTTATGGGTTTTAAAAGTATTATTATTTTAATTAAGTTTTTCACTGCGTTTGAATTATTTTATTTAATTTACAGTTTTAAAATCTTTTTCATTGGATCATTTTTTAGACCCCAGTTATAAGGATTGGACCTCATTTTTTTTCTCCCATCTTTTCTTTTCCTCTTCTTTTTCTTTTTCTTTCTTTTTACCTTCCGGTTTCTTCCTCACCGCTCGACCCTCTCTCTCTCCCGTTGCTCTTTCTCTCTCCCCGTGCATTCGGCCATCTCTTCCCAGCCACCACCGCGCACAGCCGTGGTCCTCACCACCCGGCCCAGTCAGCTCCCCACCAGTCGGCGACCTAGCAGCTCCAACCCCAGCCCCTCCCGCACCGTCGTGAGCCTCCATGCATGGCTTGAAGCCTCGCGACCTTGTGTGCTCCAGCGCCGCCGTCGCTCCACCTTCGGCCACCATTTCTTCACCACTTCTTTCTCTACTTCCCAACAACCCAATCCCGGCCTCGATCCATCACATGTGAAGCCGCATTAACCACATCTCCGTTTTACACTTTTCGGCCTTAAAACTGCCCCTTGCGCCGCCACCCACGACCAAAGGCCACCACCATTAGCTTCACCGACCTTCCTAGCTAGGCCCTACCCTATCAATTTCAAGTCTCGGTTTGACCCCGTTCAAAAGTGGGTTTTTGAGACCCACGACCAGTGTATTTTTTTACACTGTTCGGTTGCTATTTTGTGGCTTCTAGCAGCTTCGTGATCATTTGAAAATTATAATATAGCGCTATAAGTATTTTTCCAAATAACTTTTGAGATTTAGATGTATTTTTGCACTAACACTCATTTACTGTATAGTGGTTAGTTGTGTGATTTGATTGTGCTGTGTTTGCTTGGTTGTTGGATATTGAGGTTGGTCTGGTACATTGCATGTGCACGCATGTTCATGTTTGTAAATGAAAACTTGGTTTTCATATAATTGCATTCATGTTCATGTGTTTCTTGAAAACTGAATTTTCATGTGATTTAAAGGAAAAGAGACTGTAGAGATGGTGGTATAGTCCTGCCTGCGATTCCCACCTACGGTGCACGCGATAGGGATGGTGGCAAGCAAGGATGGTGGTGTTGTCCCGCCGATGATTCCCGCCTACGGTGCATGCGGTAGGGATGGTGGTAGAGTCTCGCCTGTGATTTCCGCCTACGGTGCATGCGATAGAGATGGTGGTAAGCAAGGATGGTGGTATAGTCCCGCTTGTGATTCCCGCCTACGGTGCATTCGGTAGGGATGGTGATAAGCAGGGATGGTGGTAGAGTCCCGCCTGTGATTCCCGCCTACAGTGTCCTATAAATATTTTTATGCGAATCATTTTCTGGGAAAAATGCTGGATTATTGCTTTTGGGCCAAAATGGGATTTGGGCTTGTGTCGGAAAATATTCATTTTCGAGGAAAATGATGTTTTGAGGCTAAGGCATATTTCATCATATGCATGCATGTTGGTTGTATTAATGCATTTTTATCTTGAGTTGTTTAGATTATTACTTAGCTGCGGTACCATTTTCTGATACAATAGATTTTGTTGATGTTGATGCAGATGCCGAGTCTAAGGATTTGACTCCGCCGGATGAGTGATCTGGGATCACTTGGGTTTATGTTTATTCTCAGCTCTTGTATTATTTTATGAGACAGTGGTATTGCTTTTAAAATGCTTTTGTTTTTGTATATTTGTATTAAACAATTCTGGTATTTAGTTGACTTATTTATTTATCCGCTGCGTTTTGTTGTGCACTTTTGCGTGTTGCACACACTTGAACACTTGTCGTTGGGATGCGTGACCTGTGTTGTCATCATTCTGACGTCACAATTTTCGTGTTGTTTTGTACGTGAAAGTCGAGGCGTCACAATTTATATACAGGATCAACGAATATGAATTTATTGAAGTAATCGTTCACGACATCTCAAAAATATTAGTAAAACATACATAGTTACATATTGCAAAGTATCCAGTTGGATTGGGGTCCTAGGAACAAAACTTCGTGAATTTGCATTTAAGGGTTGGGACAAATGTCGTACAATTCTCTTGCTTGGCAAAGTAAGAGAACTTCCGCCTCTCACGAACCTCCTCCTCCAAACTGGTCCTTTCCTCCATGATCCAAGACGCCAGAGTTTCAACAATCTACACAAGCACAATAGAGTTAGAATCAAAAAAAAAAAAAAAAAGCACCTGTAAACAAAAATAGACAAGAAGGAAAAGGAGTCTTACTGAAGCCAATACTCTCCTCAGATACCTTGTCATCTCTGTAACTGCCTCCTAAGGAGGTAAAGAAGTACAAGGGCTAGCATTCTTCTCCCAGACGGCATCTCCCATCGAACTGGTCTCAACTTGTGCTGGCCGCCCCAAAGTAAGGTCCGAGGCCGCCACAACCTTAGGAGTGGGTGCGGGCAGGCCACCTTCAACATGGGTGCCAAGCAGCTCACTAACGAACTCGTCTTGGCAAGATCTACTCGCCCACCAACCCAATCTCCGCCCTGCGTCCCTGCCTCCCAGCCACTTCTTCTTTAGGGACCTGCCCGCTTTCGTGAGGAGTGGTGCCCCCGTCCCGACCAAATGAAGACGGCGTCGACAAAGGGGTGGACACCCTATCTTGTTCTATGGGCAGAGTCTCGCCGCCTGAGTTAGTACAAGGCAAGGAATAAGGAGCAGAACCTAGCCCTACGCCGCCACCTTCAACTTTGGTCACGGTGTCACAAACTACTGGGGTGGAAATATCAAGCGCCCCTTCCCCGGACACACCCAAGGTGAAGGCAACCTATATGTCGTTCAAGTCATTCCCATCGCCAGATGAGGAATTCACTATAGGGACTGAAGGGAATTCGAAAGGAGCATCCACAGAATCGTTCCCCAAAGGGAGCCCAAGTTCGTAGGCTAACGAGAGGTCTTCAAGAGCTTGCTTCATCAAAGCACCCAAGTCAGCAAAACCTGGGCCCACTAACGTGGAGGCTTTGGCCGAGGACACCTCCGACGAGGCCTGACCAGAAACAACACACTCACCCCCTGCATCAATTTCTCGGGGGAGCCAGCAACACTGCTGGGCATCACACCCTCAGTGCAAGGACGCTTCATATTTGGCCCCTAGTCTAGGTGCACTCTGCTTCATTGGAGGGGGGGCCGGTTTGAGCTTCTCCCCCTTATATGGACTCAGCTAGGCATTGTCAAAAATCTATGAATACCCAAATCATAAAAAAGGTCTTTTGACCACATACAAGGTTCACACAATTTTGTTGACTAATAGTCAACTCCAATGACAGATGTTTATCCTTGGGGATACGCCCCCTGTTACTAGAAACGAGGTAATACTTTATGAGCATCTCATCAGCAGGATACTTCTAACCACTACCGAAAATTAAGAAAAACTTACTAGTCCACTGTTTGGCGTTGGAATAACACCCTTCAAAGGCCACCAGGCATTGCCCATGCATGCAAAAGTTGCAAATGTTCCCCTGCAGTGACACCACCCCGAAAAAGTAAGGGATTCCTTCACCATAAGGTCTAAATATCTCTCCCCAAAGGGCTCCAAGATGTGGTGGAAGACAACGCAGGCTCACATCTGCACGCGCCAGGCTTTACTGTGAAGCTAGGCAGGGGCAATCTTCAAGAAATGCAAGACATTGCACACTGGCCAGATGAAAGGGAGATGAAGCTCATGGGTTAGGGCACAAACTGTTAGGGCTACATCCCCACTATAACCCTCCTCATCAATTCATCCCCTTTATGGAATATTCATGTCTATTGACTCAGGAATGAGGAATAACTCCCTCAGTTTGACGAGGTCTTCAACATCCAAAACCGAACGCCACGAATACCCATCAAATGAGGTGGGTTGGTGAGCGCGAGAAGATTCAGGCCTCTGACCGAGGGGTGTCTTGGCGGAGCTACGACTAGCCATGGAGAATATCTTGAAGAGGGAAGTAAGAGGAAAAAAGAGGACAACATGGAGAGGTATGAAGAAGATAAAAGAGCAAAGAAAAGTAAAGAAAGAGGTTACAGGGAGTAAATGGTTGAATGGCATACGAGAAAAAAAATCATGAAGGCTCTTGGAAATCCGAAGGGTTGGCTGCGCCAGCAGTTACACTTCTTTTCGAAAATCATTAAATTAATGGGAACAGTTATGACTGATGCAAGCCACGTCTTTCCTAAAAAAGAAAGGGCAGAGTCTAGTGCATGCCACCTAGTAAAAACTACAGCCAAAAGAAGAAAAAGTACTAATAAATGCTTACGGACTAGTAAGTAATAAACATTTTTGAATGATTAATCCCTATGAGCCTGCTCAAAGGAAATTAGCGGGGTAACTGGATGGAACATTTAGACCCCTGGGCTTCGAGCCCATCTATAAGGCCAAGCCCAACCATAAGTTCAAGAAGGCCTATTGAAGGCTTAAAGTTAGGAGTCCTACAGACAAAAGGCTCGTGACACAAGGTGAGGCATCCCCAAAGAACTGGGGATAGGGCCTGCAACTGGACATGAATATCTTAAGTAAGACAACTCCTAACAAAAAAGGAGATAGATTTTCCGATTATAGGGGATCACGGGAGATAAGCACACGGGACCATTGACCAAAGTTAATGGCCATCACGCCACATCCTTCTATAAATAGATTGGTAAAGGTAACAAAGAGTTCTCTGGATTCTTGATATACATTTTATCCTTGTATTGTTACTGACTTAAGCATCGGAGTTTACACAGGGCAATAAGCGGCGCCCCTTCTTTGACTGCAAGACATCTATACGGTTGGTGGTGTGAAACACGTCCTTTACAAAATCTTTCAATCTGTTTGTGTTTACATCTTTTGGTTAATTACATTTCAGGATCGAAGTCGAGAAACAACAACACATGCATGTAAGTTTCCAAACCCACCAAAAAGGTCAATGTACCAAAGTAGTATTGTATGTTACGTGACCGTGTTAAGATAAATATATATAAAATGTGAAACACTCTGGTTCTGTTTGTGCTTTGGCAGAAGCCTTGTCGCAGGAATGTTGGTTGCTTGGGTCATACATCCCTCAATGTTGTGATAACAAAGTGTGTTAACATGGTTAAATCAAAGTGTATAGTTAATTTGCAGCTAAAATTAAAAGAAGATAGTCATTAACCTAGTTTGTTTTCACAAATCATCTTATTTCATTTCATCTAATCATTAAAAAATTTTCAAACTTCGTAATAAATACAAAAAGCAATTCAATTTTTCAAATTTCAAAATAAAAAAAAATATTGTTAATAATATTTGATTCAACTTTCATCTTATCTACATAATCAAACGAGATTAAAATAATAGCACCAGAAAATTTAATACAACACCAGCCCAAGTATCCATAAGCGAATCAAATAATACAGTCATCAAACCTTTCAATAAAATCAAATATGGCAACTTAACAATTGGGGAAAGGTCCTAATCCTTAATCCTTTGGCGGCGTTGGGACTCCATACTTGTAAGTGAAACTAAGACTAATACTAAAAAATACATGTAAGTAAAAATGAACATGTACAAGTAAAAAATGTAGGGAATGATGATAATTGACATTTCACATTTAACCAAAATTAAACATAACCGAATAACAAAGCTCAAGTACACAAATAGGGTTGTAAGAGGACTGGACCGATAGTCTTATTGGTCTGTCTTGGGATGTGGTTTTCTTAGACTTGATCAGACCGATATTATATATTTTTAAATATTATATGTATAATATATTATTTTTATAGTAGTTGTATAAGTTAATTATATAATTTTCATCCAAAAGATCATCATTGACCATATATACAATGAAATTATTTAATATTCATTAACCATATATAAGACGTTAAAGAGATCACTTAATTTTATTAACCATATATATACAATGGAAAAAATGTTCATGGACCGAATGAACTGAATGGACCAATAGCTATTGGTCTGGTTTGGCAAAAATCATGGACCAAAATTTTCGATCCATGACTCCCCTCGAATCGATCTGGACATGACCAGACCCATTACACCCTATACACAACATAATATTCCACGTAAGTTGGAAAAATCCAAAAGAAAATCATGTTTTTGGAAACATTCATTTTATTAGTGTGTGCACCACGGTCAAACCTAAATGGTCCATACACACCCTAGCTCTCTTAGCCAAAACACGAGTAATGACCGAACGTGTGACTTTGTTATGACCGACGCCTAGCTTGCGCTCTGTCGTTGACCATGACGTCCTCTAGCCTCCGCCATTAGAAGGGTTATGGTTATGACCCAAGAGCATTACAGTCTCACTAGAGCCCGTTGTCTCCAACCGACAACCAAGGGGATGTCATTCAATATTATGTACTTCTGAGTGACCAAAAGTGCTCTATCGAGATAATGTCTTATCTCGGCTTGGAGTCATGATACACACACTCACGTAGAGGCGGACATTAACCAACATTTATGGTAACAAAGTGTGTCGTAGCATGGGTGAACAGTAACCAACATATGTGGTACAAAAGTGTGTCATCGACATTTAACATTAACCATATAAAGTAGCTATATAGGGACAAACTAAATTATTATAGTCACCCATCTGAACCTCTCACTTAAGCTCCATTAGACTTAAGTGAACTATAAAAATTAAAATAGAAATAGTTATGTAAGATTTGTTGAATCAAACAATGATAATTAAGTAAACAAAAATAAACATTTTTGTTGAATCTAAGATTGAATATTGTAATGTCTCTATAATATAGATATAAATAGTTATATAAGATTTGTTGCTTTCACTCCTAATTGTTAACTCAATGGTAGTATATATGTACTTATTAACAAAACTAATCCAAATAAGCTAGCTAGCGGAAGACTAGAAAGAAAAAGTGTAACAAACTTCCACATAGGCTCTCAGCCAAACGGAGAACCACACAATATCACATTCACAATTCATAACTCTATCAACAACATTTCCAAGTTTAGTTAGAGAGCCACTTAGCACCGTGCTGCCTGTCGTTGTTCCTGTCAATTGAAGGTGCGGTGGTCTCCTAGGTGGTTGTCATGGTGTCTTGGGCAAAGAGGGAAAGAGAGTGTTTAGGCGAGGAGGATGGTGGGTCTTAGTGGCCAAAAACCACAAGGGTGGGTTTCAGATGAAGGGGGAGGGGGAGGAGGAGGAGGGTGGCTGGTAGCCTGAGGGAGGGGGGAGAGAGAGAGAGAGAGCGAGAGCGAGAGCGAGAGTGACAAAGATAGAGAGAAGGAATTTTATTTTATGTATTAAAAAAATTAAAAAAAAAAACAAATCAGAAAACCTGATACTTCCTAAACAAGATTTCGGTTCGGTTATTCGGAAGACCCTGTTTTGAAAGCCACCTAATTCGGATAGGTTGGAAATATGTTTTGTGGGTCAGGTCGTTTGAACGGTGCTAAAGCCAATGGTGATCTCGCCCAACAAGCCCATTTTCTTTTTTGCTTTTGCTCTCTGGGGCAAGGGCTACCCTCTCTCTTTTTCTCCTTTTATTCTCTAAGCTCAATGTCGATAGAGGTTTTTTTCTTGGAGTTAAATGCTCAATTTGTCACTTTTTGATCATCAAAAGAATGAGAAAAATATTTGTAGTCCTAGAATGTGCAAGTCTTGAATACTTATTTTGAAAAAAAAAAATAGTTAAATATGAGTCTCTCATGAAAAATAATTTATTTGATGGTGGATCCTACACTACAAGGAAAAAGGCTTTTAGCGGCGCTAGAAAAATGGCCATTTTTCTCAAAAGAAATACGCATGACTTGTACACATTAAGAATATATCTAGCATTACTCTTTAAAATATAGATTGTCAAAGTAAATTTTTATTCAGTAATCTATTTCGTTCTTCCGCATGGCAGCAGCTGAAATCACCTTAGCTATAATCATACCAATTAAAATCCCCAAGCAAAACCCACCCTCAACAACGAAACTCAAATAACCATCAAAACTTTAATCATGCCCAGGCCCAAACACCAACAAGTTGACTACCTATCAAACGCTTAACCTCCTTTAAGGGTTGGGCGGGGCGGGGGCCCTGTCCACTGAATGCAGGTGGCAGGGTAAGCCACCCGCATCTAAGCACCCAGAGGGTACAGGGGGTGGTATGGGTTGGGCTGCATATTGCCTCTCACCTACCCCACTTTGTATAATTTGTATTTTATAAAACAAATTATACTTTTAATAAAACAACGTCACATCAGTTTACTAAAAGCCTAAAACACCCCCTTCTCGATGCCCACTCTCCTGTACCTCTCTCTCTCTGACCCTCTGTCGCACCATCTCTAACAAACTCTCACTTTTGCACCCTTGTCATTCGTCGTCGTTGCCAAGATCTCTCCCTTTTGGTTCTAAGTATCTTGAGCCATTTTTTGGAGTTTTAAAATGGATTTTGTCTTGATTTTTAGATTTTGAGGATGTGATTGTGATTTGTATGCTGTGGAGTATGGATGTGATTTATGTGATTGTGCTTGAGTATCTAGGGGGTTCAATCAAAACCCTTAAATTATGTTAGTGGTTTTAGAATTAAACCCCTAGATGTTTTGGGGTTTTTGTTTAAAATTGTTTTGATGTTCATAACTATATGATTTTAATTGTTGGGTGATTTTTGCATCATGTCATCATGTCAAGTTTTGTAAAAGATACCTAACTCGTATGTTCATAGTAGGCAAGCTACCCTTTCAGTTTGTGAAGGGTTTAAAGCATACTTTAAATACTTGGAACCTAGGTTTGAGATTCATTCTCGCCACACGGTTGTGAATGATATTATGAAACTATATAGTGTACATAGAGAACTATTTAAAACCAATTGAGGAGTCATAGAGTTTGCTTCAAAATCGACGAAATGTGTAGTGAAAGGACAATTGGATGAAATGTGTGGGAGTGACCAAACTAGATTGCAAGAAATGACAATGAACGTGCGGATTAAGTATAACAAGTATTTGGGAGATTTGAGTAGGATAAACATTTTTCTCTATGTACCTATTTTTTCTTGACCCCAGTACGAAATTGAGGTCATGGTGTATGACTTGAGATTTGTGAACGGGGAGGCATGGGCGGATCATATTATGGTAAGGGTTAGGGAAATGCTTAAAAGATTGTTTGATGAGTTTGTTGCACTCAGGAGTGGTAATATTTTGACACCTACACCTACCTTTATCCCTCCTCCCGATCTCAGGATGGGGAAAAACATAGGTTGGGATGAGGTGAAAGGTTTGAGCAGATTGTCTAGTCTCGTCAACCTTCAGACAGCAAAATAGAGTTGGATAGATACTTGGCAGAGGAGGTGCACCTGTTTACATAGGGAGTTTGATATCTTATCTTAGTAGAAGGTCAATGTCATCAATTATCCTATCCTTGGAGACATCCATGTTACTATTGTAGCCTTAAAGTCAACCTTTAGCACCAAGGGCACATATTGGATCTATTCCAGAGTTGATTGACTCCTACTATTGTGGAGGTATTGATTTACATTTAAAATTGAATAAAAAAGAAGCCAACTCATATGCTAGATGTGGTAGACTTTGTGGAGACCGACAATGAGGTGGGTAGTGATCAGCCTAGATATGGTAATTGCACTTACATTTGATATAGCTATAATATTGCTTTTGCTTATAATATATTATGTTATTACTTATATTCATTTGATTGACCTTAATTTCAAATTTAATTATTGTAGGGACAACTTCAACAAATGGCCCTATGTCTACATTGGCCACAATATGACTTCATAGTTCGATCCACTATTACCATTGGTTTGTATAATTTGTCTCTTATTTATTTGTAGTATATGTATAATGTTTGTAAATCTAATTGGGTTTCTTGTATTTTTTTTAACTTTTATAGTCTCACTGTCACATGCTCAATCCTAATCCCAATGATTTCATCTTGATCTGAATCTCATCTTAGTTTGTAATTTTAATTTTTTAACTTTTTCACATATCTATATAACGTTTATATTTATGTTTTTTTTTTTCCAGGTTTTATAGTCTCACACCTTCACTTGCCCAACCCTAATCCCAAATTTCCAATGATCTATTATGCAATCCTTGATAGTCTCACTTGGTTTGTACTTGTTTCCTATTTTTAACATTTTTATATATGTATATTTTGCTTGTAATTCTAATTTGTTTCCCTATTAAAGTTTCAAATTTAAAATCTCACAGTCTCACTTGCCCACCACCCCCAAATTCCATTCTCATGACTCAAATTTAACTTGCTAGTTGCTGCAATTTGTAATTATATTAAAACATTATTATTCATTTAAATTATTTTACAATTTGTAATATTTTTGTATTAATTTGTAATAGTTTTAGATTAATTTGTATTATTGTAATAGTTTTCGAATACTTAGATTTTTATGTTTTATAATTTAACAGCCTTTGTTTCATCATATGTTATATGTAAAATATAGTTTTTATTTTTTATTATTGAGCAATTGTTTTTAATTTTTGGGCCTAGAAACGGGTTTTGGACTAGTTTTGGCAGAAATAGGTTCTTAGCCCATTTGGGCTGGACCCGAGGGGGGGTGGTGGGGGTCCAAATCCTCCCCCCAACACCCGGACGGGGGGCCCTGCCCTTGGGTTGTGAGGTCGGATCCTAGGGGGCAAACCCCACCCCTCGCCAAGGCAGCAGCGGGGTGTGGGAAGCAGGTGCCCCCGCCACAGGGGGTGCAGATAGCACCCCTAGCTTCGATGAAGGGGATTTGTTTCAAATACAATGATAAATATAGTCTTGGCCATAGATGCAAAAGATTATTTATGATCAAGATGATTGTTAGGCTTATTTGTGTGGAGCCTAATTTTATTTTTAGCGACCTGGCTTGATGACTTGGCTCTACAAATATTCGTTATGATTTTTCGGTAGATTTTTTAATGAGGATTGGTCTATAGAGCAGAAGCTTGAGCCAATACCTCGTGGGGGCCCAGGACGAAGGCCCCGGGAAAAGTTTTTATCTGGTTATGCTATAGACCATTTTTTTTGGTCGACACCACCCACTAATAAGGGTTTACGGTTTCCTAAATATATTGTATTAAACTATGTATGGCAGCCGTAACGCCAAACTGTGTATTCGAGTGTCATCTGAAATAAAAGTCTTTTGCAATTTCATGTACATATGTGTGTTGCCTAACCACGAAAATCTTATGTGTAGTGTGTGATTAATTATAGTTTTACTTTACTTTTTTTTTCTTCCTCTTATCGTTCCTAAAAATGGCAATATTGCAAATGTCGTGGGTTTGGTGGTTGAGTACGATCAAAATAAAGAGACTGGGGGCAGTGTGGAGAGGTTAAAACTAGCAGTGCAGAAGTTCTCTTTTACACTAGGGGCGGGCAGCGGGGCCCTGCACCTTGCTGCCCCGCCTTGCAGGGAGAAGGACCAGCGGGGACGGGGGCGGGATGACCCCAACGAGGCCCCGCCCAAACCCCCTCTCCGCTCCACATATATAATTTTTTTTTATATTTATATATATTATATATAGATATATACAATTTATTAAAAATTTGAAATTGTATTCAAGTTATTGGATTGTCTTAGGTTCCTAAGTAGGTCCAGCATTGCTTAAGTATTACTATTGTATTGCCTTGGCTTCCTATATAAAAGTTGGCCTAGGAGGCCAAGACAATCTAAAATATAACTCTAATGAGTTTAAGTTCTTTTTGTATTTACAAATTTTAATTTATAATTTAAATTATATTATAATTTGAGTCTAAAAAAATAGTTTAGAACTAAAGATAATTTTTTAAACCCAATAAGTTGTTCTAGGCGAGGGTGGGACGGATGGCAGGGCGGGGGTAAAAAGTCCCTCCCCGCATGGTGCATGGCAGGGTGCGCCCCAATTTTACAGTACTCGTTTTGTTCTACACTTGGCAAATTACGGGCTGATTTTAGGAGCCGAAACTCTTAAAATGTTGGGCTCAATTTTAATAGATTTCAATAGGCTCCAAATCAATCATCAATTGTTTGGACAACATATAAGTTGCGTGGGTGTGCATCTTACATGACCGAGAAGATTGTGCCGAAGATCAATAGAGTAGCACGCTACTGCTATTGAAAGAATTGGGGAGACCTCCAAAACTGCTATTGATCCTAACAAACTTTCATCAACGCTGAAGTGGTTAACAGAATTGGAGACACTTGCGAACAAGATAGGGGTTAAGCTCAAACATATGCTCAAAAAATCTATTGAGACCTCTTGCGGACAAGAGTCTTTCGTAACGGGATAGGATTATTATGAACCTAAATAAGGCGTATATACTATATAATATCTGTAACGAGATATTTAATTGTCTTGATTTAAGAAATAAAACTTTCTATTAGGCATAGAGTGTACAAATACTGCACACTCATTTTTTTTAAAAATGAGTAAATATAGATCTTACATAAAAGAATTAATTTTTTAATAATAGATTCTATTCTTTTTTTAAAAGGATTATGCAACGCTTGCATAATCTATGACTACATCTAGCATTACTCATATATAATATTTGTAACAAGATATTTAATTGTCTTGATTTAGGAAATAAGACTTTCTATTAGGCTATATATAAGTAATTTCCATGTATAATCATGGCCAATAATTTCATGTATGGCTAAAGATTTTGTAAAGAGTTTCTCTATAAAGAGCCATCCACTCTTAAGAATAAGAAGCAAGTAATTATTCTACCAAAAGTTATCTTTCGATCTAGTGTGGAAATTGGAGGCCGGCTCCCTCGAAGTAGCTAAGCCTACTCTTCTTTCTTCATATTACCCCAACAATAGGACCCAAAGGTCTAACACAACTGGGTCCGTACTAGTAAATGTCTGTATTTTTCTTTTCTTTTCTTTTTTCTTTTTTTTTTTTTTGGTGTGCATTTTTTTTTTTTTTTTGTTTTCCTGGGTCCTATTATAACAGTAAGAAATATTTTACTAAACAGTCTTACACCGCATATTTAATATAAAAAAAAAATTCTGTTACAAACATTCAATTAGGCAAACTCCTATCATACTCCATTGAAGTGACAGAACTCAGCAGTTATTTTAAAATACAATACATATAGTCATTTCGGTTAATGTTATCACATAAATTAAAAATAGCAATATTATTCCCAGTGTTCACCTGACCAGGACAAGTTCGAAAATTTGTGTTCCGACCCGACTCGATTAAGGTGTATTCCCATTAACCGATCAGGAAGGACATGCGGAATAATGGTGTTCAGACCATATATTTTCTTTTTAATAGCAATCAGTGCAGTCAATGATGACCAATAGACTTTCTTGGAGATGAGGTTGAATATGTGGCCAAACAGAAACACCAGTACTTGAGTTTTTTTTTTTTATTTGTAGGCTAGTACTTGAGTTTGCTTTTTTTTT
>QEOT01006273.1:219269-250874 GCA_003123785.1 Pterocarya stenoptera
TTAGCTTCCCTCTCCTCGAAAGTATCTTGGATCAAATCTGTTTTCCACTCCTTAGTTACATGATCTATCAATTCAGCCACCTTTGCACTTCCCTCTAGATTCTTAACTGGACTGGTGACTTTTCTTGGATTAGTTTGGTCTAGCCATTTATCTTTCCAAACAAAGATTTCAGACCCTGTGCCCACCCTCCAAAAGGAACCAGCCTCTAGAACATGCCTGGCAGCCAACAGACTTCTCCATATATATGAATGTTTAGATCCCACCTTTGCTGTCTGAAATGTCAATGAGGGGAAATATTTGGCCTTTAACACTCTAGCTGTAAGTGAGTTTGGATCTTGGACTACTCTCCAACATTGCTTAGAGAGCATAGCATAGTTAAAGCATTCTAGGTCCCGAAATCCCAAGCCCCCTGCTGATTTAGCTTGTCCCATTCTCTTCCAAGAGATCCAGTGAATTTTATGCTCCTTATCTTGTTGGCCCCATCAGAAGTTTTGAATGACACTATTGATGGATTGAAGTAGAGTTTTTGGCAGTTTGAAAACACTCATGGTATAGGTAGGGAGAGATTGGAGAACTGCTTTTACGAAAATTTCTTTCCCTGCCTGTGATAGTGTTTTGACTTTGTGATTGCTGAGTCTTGTTCTGATGTTATCCAAAATGCTTGTGAAGGAGCTTAGTCTATTTCTCCCCACCACCGAAGGTAAACCTAAATACTTTTCATATGTCATGGCTGACCTCATTCCAGCAATAGACAGAATATGTTCTTGAGTGGACCTTGCTGTGTTTTGACTAAACATTATGGAGGTTTTCTCTATGTTTAATCTTTGCCCCAATGCCATCTCATATGTTTTGAGCAAGTGGAACAACCTACCCCATTCAATTTCAGTTGCCTTGCAAAACAGAAGGCTATCATCTGCAAAGAAGAGGTGAGATATTCTAATCTGGCCCCTTGCAACAGGAACCCCATGCAGCATCCTGCTTTCCTCTGCTTTGTGGATTAAATTGCTCAATGCTTCAGCACATATAATGAAAAGATAGGGAGATAAAGGGTCACCTTGTCTTAGGCCTCTAGTGGAAGAGAACTCAGGTTGAGGAACACTATTCACAAGAAGAGAATAGGAGACAGTTTCTAGACACTTCATCACCAATTCCACCCATTTGCTGCAAAAACCCAGCCTGTACAGGACAGCCCTTAGGAAACACCACTCCACCCTATCGTAGGCCTTGCTCATGTCTAACTTTAGAGCCATATAGCCTTCTTTCCCTGTCATTCGGCATTTCATTGTGTGCAAAGCCTCAAAGGTAACAATTACATTATCAGTAATTAATCTATTTGGAATGAATGCAGATTGTGAAGGAGATATAATACGCTCCGGTTACCCTTCCTAAATCGGTACATTTGGTTTTATCGGTTTTCGGTCTGGTCCGGTCCAATTTTCCTGTTTTATTGAAATGTAAAAAACATATAATAAAATGTTACTTCATATGATAAAATGTTATTAATAATTTAATATATATTTTTTTTTATGTTTAAAGCATATGATCAATTAAATTTTCATCTTTAAGATTAAGCTTTTAAACTTACACCCATATGTATAACGTATTGTAAAAGTCAGTATATAAAATAGAAAAAATAAATTTTGGTGATGTATTTTAAATGATAAGATAAATATGCCATTAGGAGTGCTCTTAGAATATATTATTAATAGTAATATAGTATTAGACTATTAATATTAGGCCATAAAATATAAATTATAATTAATATACATTATATACTAATATAGATTAGTATTACTAATGTACTTATCAAAAAGAATATATAGAGAAGTTATTATGCCATAAAATTTTATTATTACATATATTTTATGTTTAAGGCATATGATCAAATAAACTTTCATATTTAAGATTAAAATTTTATGTTATAAATTATAATAATATTGTCTTATATATAATTATAATTTATATTATTATATATATTATATATATAAATTATATATAAAATAAAAGATATTATATATAATATTAAAAAAATTAATTTAAAATATCTAATATAACAGACCAGTCCGATCAAATCAAAACTAGATGAGCAACAGCCGAATTTAAAACTAAGAAAACTAGTTTCGGACCGGACCCATTCTGGACCGGAACAACCTCGACTGGCCCTTGAGTGAGGGAGCCAAGTTGGCCTGGTAGGGTTGGTAAATGTGCCTGCCACTATGGATCTCTTTAAACTTAAGTATGAAAAGAATTCAAACGTCCCCATGGACCTTAAAGTATATTTTGATAAAAATAAATGAAAAAACAGCTAGCCCATCACAATTGTCACAATTGGGAGACCCAAGAAGAAAATCAGATGAAAAAAGTTTTGATCCAATAAATGCTTAGGAAATTCTATAGATTATCTAGAAATTTTATCTCAAAAGCAAAGTAAATTTATTATTCTTATTCTTAAAGTAATTCGAAACTTCTTAATTTTTATTGAAATAGTTAGATCATAAATAAACTTACAACATTGATTTAATTAGAATTTTTAAAAATTTATGGTCCCACAAATCTTTTTTATAATTTTCGAATGTAAATTAGACCAATAAAAGAGTGCCATGTGCCAGTCTTATAATCAGGTACTAGAATGCCTTAGAGCATTCATATTGGTCTATGCATATACATAAGTAAAGTTATATTTACATAATATGAGTTTAAATTCCTTTATATTAACTTATACATATCTAAATATTTAGCTAGTTATGAACAGTAGTTATCTAAATTTGAAAAGCTACTATTCGCTCTTCAAATGTTATTTTACTAATTATTTCTCTCTCCTCTCACTCTCTCTCTCACAATTATTTCCTCTTCTCCCTCCCTCAACAACACAACAAACCTTCACGTACACATTTATTTTATTATTATAATATATTATATATTTTTTTATTTTATTAGATTTTTAATATAATATATAAAAAAAATTGATTTTAGAAAAAAATTAATAATACTAATAAAATAATATTTTATTATTATTTTGTTTCAAATATGCATAAGCCAATATAAAAGTTTTGTTTAAATGGCAAATGGATATGAAAAAGATGTGATTTTACATATGCATATACATAGACCAATACTAATACTCTAACATGGATGCCCCCATACAGCTGTAATGCATTTGATAAATAATGGAGAAGGCCCCACCCTTCTTTTCATCAAGTCTTGCTAGGAGTTTTCTCATCAAGGTTTGGAAGTTTTTTCAAAAATAAAATTCTCATCTCATCTCATCTTATCATTGCAACTTTTTCAAATTTCTACATAAAATAAATAAACAATTCAACTTTTTCAAATCTCAATTCAACTTTTTCAAATCCCAAAATAATAATAATATTAAAAGATAATATTTTATTCAATTTTTAACTTTCATTTCAAACTAAAAATTCTTATCTTAACATCCAAACCTAATTAACCGATAAGCATTGTTCCCAATTCCTTTTATTTTCGCCGAAACCCACACTTCTTCTGCTCTCCCTCTTCTTCACGCAAACACACAGTCGCTTGCGCACAACCAAAACTCAAGTCACATAATTTTTTTGTGAAACCAAGTGAGAGTGGTGAGTGTCCATCAACTTTATCCCAACTTTCAAGCTTTGGATGCAAAATCAATACATAACCAAGTTAAGTGGAAAGGTTAATATTATTCTTCTCTCTATATTTTTCTCTCTGGAAGGAGTGTGAGGTGAAGTGGGGTCCACGAATATTCTAACAAAATTGGAAGGTGGGAGAGGGATACAGGGTGAGTGTAACAGTTCCAAGTGGGGGTAGCAAGGTGGAAGGTGGTATGGGGTGAATGTAACGGCTTTGAGTGGGGGCAGCAAGGTGGTGGAAGGGCCTGGTGTGAATGTTACAGCTTTGAGTAAGGGCAGCAAGGTGGTGGAAGGGTCTGGTTTGCGTAGTCAAGTGGTGGCAGAGAGGTGGAGGAGACAATTCTCAAGTCTGTTTTGTAGAACAGGTTGGAGGAATGTGGTGGAAGAAAGGTGGTGGAAAGGCCCGGTGTCTATTCTTCCTACGTAGCAGAGTGGTTTGAGGATGAATGAACTTGAAAAAAAATGTAAATGCTTGAAACTGACGGAGGAAGAGACCCAGTATGTAGACCTGGATGATGAAATATCGAAGCAGTTAAAAAATAAGGGGGATTGTAGTCTGGTTGGAAAGGCATGGACGGAAAGAAACTTAAGTCAGGGGATTATTGAAGCAACGATGGCTAAAGTCTGAAGGATAAGCAGGAAGGCTCAATTTCAAGAGGTGGGAACAAACATGTTTGTAATCACCTTTGCTAACCAAGCTGATAAACAGAGGATACTTGATGGGAGACCATGGTTATTTGATAACCAGATGTTTGTGATATTGTGCCTAGATGGTTTCATTCCACCATAGCAGATGGATTTTAGTAAAGAGAGATTTTGGGTTCAGTTTCATGATTTATCAATAGCTTGCATGAATAAGGCTAGAGGAGAAAAAATAGGTGAGACTATGGGGAGAGTTTTGGAAGTAGGGACATTGGAGGATGGGAGTGGATGGGGGTCATACTTGAGGATTTTAACAGAAATAGAGTTGGGAAAGCCATTGGCTAGGGGAAGGACCATCTCTATCAAAGGGAAAGCTCACTGGGTTCCTTTGAAGTTCAAAAAACTCCCACACTTCTATTTTAAGTGTGATTGTATTATCCATTGGGGGGGAGGATGTGTGGGGAAGGAGGAGGAAGAACCCCAGTTTGGTGTGTGGATGAGGGCAGGGATGAGACCTAAATTTAAACAGAAAGAGGAGGGCAGAAATGTGAGATGGGAACAAAAAATGATTGCAAAAGATGCTACTGGTGGAGAGGGGGAGGAAAAGAATAACAAAATGAAGAAGAATGAAGGAAGTTAGAAACAAAATGAAACTCAGGGGGAAAATGAGCCTAATATAGAAAGGGGGGAGGTAAGGAGCAAAAGCCAAGAGCTGAATGGAGATGATAGAGGGTATGCAAAAATGAGGGAGGAATCAAGGGAGGAGAGGAGTGAATTGGGGGAGAGAGTTGAAAAAAGTTACTGCTTAATGAAGACAAAAGGAATAACTATGGGAGTGTGGAAGAGGAGAGCAAGGGAACAAAACAACTCTAAGGTTTCAAACAATGCTTCTTGTTTATCAAAAAGGTTGTTTAGACAAGTGGGTGAAGGAAAAGAAGGGGAAAGGGAGGGGAAAAAAGCAAGAGGCAGTAGCAGTGAAGTGAATGAGACACAAATTGTTTTGGTTATGGCTGGTGGACAGCCCCACCAATCATTATGAAAATACTAAGTTAGAACTGCCGAGGGCTTGGCAACCCTCGGACAGTTCAAGACCTTTGCTAGTTGGTAAAGGAGAAGATGCCAAATGTGATATTTTTTATGGAAACAAAATTGAGGAGTGAAAAAAGTGATAGAATAAAAAGAAGGTTGAGAACTGAGGGGTGCTTTCTAGTAGAACCAGAAAGTAGGAAAGGGGGCCTTATGCTTCTATGGGACCAGACAGTGGAGGTGGAGATGGTTGTTGACTAGTTTCTATGGGCAACCAGAAACCAGCTTAAGGGAGGAAGCCTGGAAGTTGTTGTCTTCACTAAGACCTGTTGATGGGGTTGGTTGGTGTGTGTTGGGGGATTTCAATGAAATACTAACACAGGATGAGAAGGTGGGAGGGAAGCAAAGATAAGAGAAACAAATTAACCTGTTCAGAAATGTATTAGAAAGAGGAGGCTTATTTGATCTAGGTTGGAGGGGTGATAAATTCACCTAGAGTAACAAGCATGATAGTGAGACTTTTACAAAGGAAAGGCTTGACGGGGCAGTTACCAACTTAAGATGGAAGAAGATTTACAAAGAGGGGTGGGTAGAGTTTTAATAGCAAGATGTTCAGACCACAAACCTCTCTTGCTGTGCATGAATCAGGACCTTTCAATAATATGGAGGAAGAGGAAGATCTTTAGATATGAGGCTAAATGGTCACTTGAGGAAGGTTGTGAGGGAGTCTTAAAAAATGCATGGAAAAAGAGGCCTGCAAGGGGAGATCCTACTAGAACACTTTAGAAGCTTCTGGAAGACAGCAAAAAAGCCTTTGTCAAATGGAACAAGCAAACAGAGAAGGATAAGGGGAAAATATTGAAAGAAAAAACAAATTTGTTAAACGATCTTCAGAAAAATGAAGGGAGTCATAATGTGGTGGAAATAAAAAAAAACTGCAAGAAGAGATAGGGTTTTGTCTTGAAATGGAAGATTTGAAGTGGAGACAAAGAGTAAAACTAGATTGGTATCAACTAGGTAATCGTAATACCAAAATTTTTCCCTGCTATGCCAACCAAAGAAGGAAGAAGAATAGCATAAGACAAATCCATGATGACCAAGACAAGATGCATTCTGATCCTGGAATGATAGACAAGGTGTTTGTGATTATTTGCAAAAGCTGTTTTAGTCTACAACTCCAAGTGATGAGGATATTGATACTTGTTCAAAGGCAGTGACTCATTGTGATACAGAAGAAATGAATGAAAATTTGTCTAAGCCTTTCTCTAGAGATGAAGTTGAGGAAGCTCTCAAACACATGGCCCATTTGAAGTCACTTGGACCAGATGGTTTCGGGGCTTGCTTTTTCCAGAAGCATTGGCAAAGTGTTGGTGATGAGGTGAGCAAAACTGTCCTGGCATGGCTCAATGGTAACTCTCTATCACCTTATATGAGTCATACATACATTGCCTTAATTCCCAAGGTTAAGGAACCCAAAATGGCTAGTGATTATAGGCCTATTAGTCTTTGTATGTTGGTTACAAGTTGATGTCAAAAGTGATGGCTACCAGGCTTAAAAAATTTCTGAATGAAGTAGTTTCACCCAACCAAAATGCCTTCATTCCAGGAAGGCTAATAACTGACAACATTATGGTGGCTTATGAGGTGTTGCATACCATGAAAGCTCAGAAAAAATCCAAAATGGGTAATATGGCCATAAAGCTTGATATGTCAAAAGCTTATGACAAAATTGAACGGAGTTTTTTGGAAGGAATGATGGGAAGGATGAGATTCTGTAGGAAATGGATTGAACTTGTCATGAAGTGTGTTTCTACTATGAGTTACACTACTCTCATTAATGGAAAACCAGGTACTAAAGGTCAATCCAACAAGAGGGTTGAGGCAAAGTGATCCTTTGTCACCTTACCTCTTCAGCTTGTGTGCAGAGGGACTTAGTTCCCTATTAAACTAGTTTGATATGAAGGGACACACTAAAGGAGTAACTGTGTCAAGGGGTGGAATACGTGTAAATCATTTGCTTTTTGTAAATGACTGCATACTGTTTAGTAGAGCAAAATCAGAAGAATGGCTGAGGTTACAAGAGCTCTTGCTTATCTATGAAAATGCCTCTGGACAGTTCTTAAATAAGGAAAAAACTTCAGTGTTTTTTAGTACCAACTCGAGAGATGAGGACAAAGAGAAGATTATGGAGTTAGGGGGAGTAGTTATGAAGGGCAGTTATGAAAAGTATCTAGGCCTACCCCCTGTAGTGGGGAAATCCTAATACAATACCTTCAGAGGCATAAAAGAAAGGGTGTGGAAAAAGAACAATTAGAAAAATGCCTTTCTGTCAGCAGCTAGAAATAAAGTTATGATTAAGGCAGTCCTACAAGAAATACCAACTTACACTATGAGTGTATTTAAACTCCCAAAAAACCTGTGTAGGGAGTTAAATTCTTTAATGGCTAACTTATGGTGGGGAAATCAGAAGACTAGTAGCTGTCTGCACTGGTGCAGTTGGGAAAAATTAGGGATGTCTAAAGAGAAAGGAGGGCTGGGCTTCAAAGATATAGAGTCTTTTAATATAGCTCTTTTGGCTAAATAAGGAAGGAGATTTTTACAGGACTCGAGGAGTATGGCAGTAAAGGTTTACAAAGAAAAATACTTCAGAAATGTTCCTTTGACAGAAGCTAAACTGGGCCATAGATCTTCTTACATATGGAGGAGTGTATGGGGTGCCCTAAACTTATTGAAGGAAGGTTTAAAATGGAGAGTAGGAAATGGTAGAGACATTAAAATTTGGGGGCAGAAGTGGCTTCCAACTCCTTCCTCTTATTGTGTCCAATCTCCTTGCACACTCTTAGACAAAGAAGCCAAAGTCTCTGAATTGATCACTAGTGGGGAATGGAATGAACAGTTGATCAAGAGAGTCTTCAAGGAAGGGGAAGCATAATATATATGGAGCTTACCTATTAGTAAAATAGATGCAGAAGATAAATTGATATGGGGCTGTACTAAAAAGGGTTCCTTCACTGTTAATAGTGCTTACCAACTGGAAATGAGTAGGAAGGAGGCAGCAAAAGGGAAATGCTCAGATGGAAGGGAAGGGAATATGGGATCTGAACATCCCAAGAAAAGCTCAATTCTTCTTGTGGAAAGCTGTAAAAGAACTATTAGCTACAAAAAATAGCCTTTACAAAAAGGGAATTATAAAAGAACAATTTTGCCCAATTTGTAAGAAGGAAGCAGAAACAGTAATACATGCCCTATGGTCTTGCCCTGCAGCAACAGATGTCTGGGCTGAATCACTGCTGGTGGTACAGAAATGGAAGTCTAATGAGCTTGATCTGTCAGCTTTGTTAGAAAGGTTGGAGGAGAAGGTTAGTTTAGAAGAGGTAGGAGAGATAAGTATGGTAATGAGAAGCATTTGGTTGAGGAGGAATGAATTTATCTTTCAAGATATATTCAAGAGTCCAAGCCAAGTGAGGAATCAAGCCATAGAGGAACTGAGAGTTTATCACCAGGCTCGGCAGAATCCGTGGCAGAACACAAAAATAAGATCAGCAGAGAGGGAGCTAGTGGGATGGAGTAGACTAAGGGAGAGTTTTGTCAAAGCAATCTGGAATGTAGCTTTTTATAAAGAAGGAAAAAGATTGGCATAGGGGTGGTAATCAGATATGAGGAAGGTGAAATTATGGCTATTGTTGGTGAACAAAGAAGCCTTGCACTAGATCTTGCAACAGCTAAAGGGTATGCATTAAGGAAAACTATGTAATTTTGTAGAGACCTTAATTTTAACATAGTTGTATTTGAAGGTGAGGCTCAAGTTATAGTGAAGGCTGCTAATGATGAAAAAGAAGATCTTTCCAGCTATGGATGTGTTATTGAAGATGCAAAGAAACTATTAAGGGGAAGAGATCAATGGTATGTCAAGTTTGTTTCAAGAAAAGCTAATGAAGCAACACATTACTTAGCTAAAGAAGCACTATCTTTGTTTACTGAATTTGTTTGGGTAGAAGAGATTCCAGCTTGCATCGAGAGTATCCTATATAAGGAAAAATTTTGTAACACAGTTTCAGATTAATGAATGAATTACTAAGGTTATTTTCAAAAAACAAAAAGCTTTGGTAAGTGCAAAAGCTACATTCTTATTTTTAGTACTTATACGTAGAACATGTTAGCTTCTGTTGGAAGTTTTTTTTTTTTTTTTTTTTTTTTTTTTTTTCTGGAAATAAATGGTTGGTTTGTGAGTTGGTATTGGGCGTATGTTTGGTTAGCATGCTATTAATAGTTGATGGTGGCTCAAAGTTGTTGGATGTTAATTTTGTGATTGTAAAGGAGTTTTATGATGAGTATGATTTGGGTTCAAGGTTCTATTATGAGCTTAGTGTCCAAATATGTTAATATGCAACAATATTACAACCCTATGTTATGGTTATATAGCACTTTTACTGTAAGATAGTGATGATTTGAGTTCTTGTTTAGAAATGTTGAATTTTACGAATAATATGATGAATATAATTACTCTTTAGGTTTATAATGAGTGTGAGTTGTTCATATAGTGCCCACCATTAGGATCTCTGGAAAAGACGTGCTGCCCGCCAAGGTTGTTGCTTGTGGGCCTGTGACCCTTGGACATTTAATGGGCGTGTTGCCTCTGGCACATCAAAATAGCCCACCCTCATAAATTATTCATCCTCCTGACACATACGTCATGGGTCGGGCTTGGCTTCTCTCTTCTCATGCTCGCCGCGATGGGCCGTCCATGGCTAAAGTGGGCCCTTGAGGGAGGGAGCCGAGTCAGCTTGGTAGGGTTGGTAAATATGCCTCCCAATATGAGGTTGGTAAATATGCCTCCCAAATATGCCTCCCAATATGGATCTCTTCAAACTTAAGTTTGAAGAGAAGTCAAACGTTCCCAAGGACCTGAAAGTATCTTTCGATCAAAATAAATGAAAAAACAGCTAGCCCACCACATTTGACTTGGTCATAATCGGGAGACCCAAGAAGAAAATTAGAAGAAAAGAGTTTTTAGTTTTAGATAAAAGTTTAAAATATTATTTTTTTAATATTATTATTATTTTAAAATTTAAAAAAATTAAATTGAGATTTGAAAAAGTTGAATTGTTTATTATATTTTATGTGAAAATTTAAAAAAATTATAATAGTGAAATAAGAGAAGATGAGAATTTTATATTTCATCACACTTGCCAAACTTATACTAAATATTTAGGAAATTCTATAGATTATTATTTAGAAATTTTATCTCAAAAGTAAAGTCAATTTATTATTTTTAAAGTAATTCCAAACTTCTTAAATTTTATTGAAATAGTTACTATCATAATTAGACTAAATAAATATGCACCATTGATTTAATTAGAATTTTTAAAATTTATTCCATAAAAGTTTTTTATAATTTTTGAATGAAATTGGACCAATAAAAGAGTACCACGTGTCAGTCTCATACTAAGCTACTAGAACGCCTTCCATGGACGCCCCCATAAGCTGTAATGCATTTATAAATAATGGAGAACCGAAAAAGCCCCACCCTTCTTTTCATAAAGTCTTGCTAGGAGTCAATAAAGTAAGAGTTTTGTTTCCTTAACCGATAAGCATTGTTCCCAATTCCTTTTCTTTACACCGAAACCCACACTTCTTCTCTCCCTCTTCTTCAGTCCCTTGCACACAACCAAAGTCAAGTCACAGAAATTTTTAGTGAAACCGAAAGAGAGTGGTGAGTGTCCATCAACTTTATCCCAACTTTCAAGCTTTGGTAAGTGCAATAGCTCCATTCTTATTTTTAGTACTTAGATGTAGAACATATTAGCTTGTGTTGGAAGTGTTTTTTCTGGAAATAAATGGTTGGTTTGTGAGTTGGTATTGGGCGTATGTTTGGTTAGCATGCTATTAATAGTTGATGATGACTCAAAGTTGTTGGATGTTAATTTTGTGATTGTAAAGGAGTTTTGTGATGAGTATGATTTGGGTTCAAGCTTCTTATGAGCTTAGTGTCCAAATATGTGACTTTTATATTTAAGATACATGATGATGGATGTTAATATGCAACAATATTACAACCCTTTGTTTTGGTTATATAGCACTTTTATTGTAAGATAGTGATGATTTGAGTTCTTGTTTAGAAATGTTGAATTTTACGACTTATATGATGAATACAATTATTGTTTAGGTTTATAGTGAGTGTGAGTTGGTCATATATGAGATAAATGCTTAGGATTTAAGTAAATAGAGGCCATATGCATCAATACTAATTAAAAGAGTCGGTTTGATGGCTTGATGTTCAGTTATGCATTAGTTGATGTTTTATTTCAAATCTGCAATTTTTATGATTTGGATGTTGTATTTGGAATTATATTAGAATTGATGATTTGCATGGTTTAGATGCCCAAGAAAATCAACATATTACAAGTGGATGAAGTTATAAGTTCAAAATGGTTATATACATGTCTTGGGTTGAGCTGTTAATTAGTGATTTAGGGTTTCCCTCGAAGTTATCTTGGATTAATTATTTGTTTGAGCATGATAATGTCTAGGATTGATCTTTATCATGATTATTTTAAGAAATTAGGATACTATGATGTTTTAAGCACACAAATACATCATAGAAGCAAGAAATTCCACATTGAGCTTTGCTTTCTATTTTGGGTAAATTTGGTTATTTGTGGTGGAAGTTTAATGAGTTAATTTTTATTAAACTCTGTCTTGGGATGAGGTTAATTGATAATTTTGGTTTAAAGCTTACAAGCATAAGATTAAGGCCTCGTTTGGTTACGCAGTTCAAATGAGATGAGATAAGATGTTGTGTTGAAAGTTGAATAAAATATTGTTAGAATATAATTTTTTAATATAATTTTTATTTTGAGATATGAAAAAGTTGAATTTTTTATTATATTTTGTGGGAGTTTGAAAAAATTGTAATGATAAGATGAGTTGAGTTGGTTTTGTTTATTCAAAACCGGGCCATAATTTCAAAATGCACTTAGTGATATGCTTATGTTCATGAGATTCAGAATTGGTGTTTTTTTGGGTTTGCAGAGCAATCAATCATATTCTAAGGTTAGAAATGTATTTAGAGTAGAAAATACATGTGATTTATGAAGTTTTGTGAAATTTGGGGTTAAATTGCAATTATTAAAATTTTGGGATTAATATGCAATTTTCAAGAGTAAAGGGGTTAGAGTGCAATTTTTGCTAAATTTTGGAAGTTTTTCTAACCATAGTATATATACTTATTTATTTCAGGCCTTGAAGTTAACTTTTTAAAGTGAGGGAGTTCGTAAGTTAACTTCTAACTTGTGGTTTATGTTAGTATGCTTAGTGATAAATGCCATATTAAAAATTCATTTTCGCATTCTAAAGTTCTATAGATATTGAATTATTCATGTCATGATATTCTGTCATCCCTTGTGAAGCATATGAATATGTCATGACCCAAGCTAGGATGGTGGATTATCCTAGTGGAACTCATCTGTCTACTCTAGAGTACATAAATGTAGAGTGGAGTCTCTTGGGTTAACGAAGAACAATTAGTGACCTTGAAAGAGATAATAATAGTCTTGGAGCGAGGGTAAGTATGTGCCTTCTCATTGGTGGAGGCTAGAGAGTACTATAAGTGAAGGACGTTTATGTGAAGTTTGAGTACTCTTGAGACGAAGCCACAGGCAGTGTTACCTGTCGTGTGGTGAAGATAACTAGTAAGTGCATACAGTTTTGTGGGGAACTGTGAGGTACCATAAGCATGTTTAAAAGTTGATGTTATGATGATGATGATGATGTTATGATGTTACTCTCTTTTGCTAAAGAGTATGGATGGAAGAAAAATACAATTTTTGAGTAATGCAAGTTCATGTCATTTATGCATACATTTCATTATTATTATTAACCATGCTTTTATAAACTGTTTGTATGTTATTGGTCTAACTTATTGAGTTTCGATGTTTGTAATGAAGGAGTATGCTACTCCAAGACATTTTATTTTGCTTTTGGGTCTGTAAATATTGTACTGACTAGCTGTCCGTAAAATCTGCTCTTTGTTTATAATTATGAGTGATGTTTGTGATTTTAGTTTATTATGTGGTACAAATTTTAAACTAAACAAAGATTTCCATTGCGATTAATATATATTATCTATCATGTATGGGGCATGTGACCTTGTGTTGTATGTCTTGATGCTTCATTCTCCGTTATATCCTAAGCGGGGTAGGGGGCGTCGCAGTACTTACCTTTAAAAACAAATTATTTGTGCTCTACTTGGTATTAATTAACCCTCTAAACCAGCTGAACCCATTCCTTTATCAGTTGGATTGCCCTGCTTAAGTTCTTCATCGAGGGAGCTGAAGTACCTTATCTCAATCACAGACCTCTGTAGATCTATCCAGGTATTTGTCTGTCTATCATATTAAATTCCTAGCTTGATCGGTTGGATATGCTCTTCTAAATAAAGGCCTCCCTCTACCGTATCATACATCACTCTCTACAGAGGTATTAATTTTTCTATGATCTCATATTAGATAGATCTAATCTTTATCTTTTTCATTGTTTCCACTATTAGCGAAGTGAATGGAACTTATCAATTTCAAGAAGTTCTTAGGATATATTAATTATTGTTCCTTATTTAGGTATTTATTTGCTCATCTAGATTATACCATCAAAATGATGGCATCCATATGAAATTGCATCGAATATTACTTCAGTTCACGAGTACTTAATTGTGCAACTGCTTTCATTTTTAATGAATATATATCATTACTGCATTGATGAAACTGTGAAGTTAGGAAAAAGGTGTGTTTTTGCATTACATTACTAGTTCGGATTGTCTCTGCAACTTGGTAACATGAAATTGGACTCGATAGTAATCGCGGATCAGCATTCTGCAGTGAATATGTATCCGTGCCATTGAACTCATAGCTTATTGCTTACAGATTAGATAGGACCATTATCCTCCTAAATCCCCCCGTGGGAGATTATACAACACCACTTTATCAGGGAGGTAGTTATGGAAGATAGTTATGGGAGATTATAATATGGCTCAAATTGCCTGCTAAAAATTGTCCAACTTCAAGTATTAGGATAATAGGTTACCTGTAATATTCCAGGCGAAGCAATATTTTCCAATATGAGAAATGTCTCTTGTTTTTGTTTTTATTTTTAACTTTTCTGAAACGAGGCAAACATAATAAAGCAACCGGAATCAGGAAAAGAAAAGAAAAGAAAAGAAAAGGGTAGAATTTGTATATTTGCTTTCTTATTTGCTATATATACTAAAAACGCATTTCCTTAGTACGTGAGATTAATCTTTATTTAGCTTCATTGATCCAAAGCTTAGATGTGTAATCTGAATATTAGGGTTTAGATTATGAAAAAAACAAATATAATTAACATGTACGTCCTACAATATTTAATACTAAATAATTAATAATAAAATCCACATGATGATATTATGTCTATTTCCTTCTACAAGAAATCCTAAAATTTGGGCAAACTCTAGAGAATCCATTTAGGCTGACATATTTTTACTTAATTTATTGACATAGATATATGCATAATTGACTTATTGCGCATTCATCATCGGTGCCAATGTTGGAGTTGAGCAGCGAGCTAGTGGTGGTGCGAGACTTTATATTTTTTTAATAGGGCTTGTTTGTTCCATGCACGTAGTGCGCAAATAATGATTCAGTCGAAAAAATACTCTTCCGGGATATCCAGCAACCAGTCAATCGATATTATTACGAAGAAATTGCAACATATCCATTTAGGCCAGACCAGTAAGGTGAAGCCGAAAGTGCAAAACTCATTCCAGACCAATTCTAAGATGAAAGTAGAAGACAGGTGTTCAGTCGAGTTCAGGACTAAGGTGCAAATGCCAAGTATTAATTTCCAGTCATCAGTCAAAATCAGACAGGAGAAAATGCAGACGATCCAGTACTCAAATTCTTCCGGCCACACAAGCAGGAACGTTGGTAAGAGTACTACTAAATACAATTATGACTTGTGCAAGCGTTATGAATTCCTTTTGACTTGTTGCATCAAAAATTTAATTTTTTTTCATATAGCTCTTATATTTATTCATTTTTTTCAAAATAAATACGCGGCTCTTGCTTATTCTATAACTGCAAATATCTTTTTTTAGGAGATATATCACCAACTTATTGCAGATAATTAATTGATAGAATAATTAAATAGGCTTGGTAAATATTGTGGTTGGCATGCAGGCCGCCAACTAATGCTTGCATCGAAGGAGACCAGTAAGGGGCAAGGCCAAAATACAAGACCAGTAAGGAAGAGTAGTAACCAGCACTCAGGATCTTGCCACACAACCAGGACCAGTACTACTAAGAGTAGTACTAGGGAAGAGCAAAAGAGTACTGAAACCCGAAATCACTATTATAGAAAACCATAAGCAGCAAAGCCACACATGATCCGTGATCTAGCTGTTTGGGAAAATAAGTTGACAGTACGTTCGGTATTGCTCTAATTAGTATTCTATATGTTGTGAGCGATCGGTGTTTGTGGTTTTTCTTTAAGCTGTACGTACGGTGGTGTATTTGAATCTTTGATGATCTGTGGGATGATGCCTTTTAATAGTACAATTTACTTATAATTGTTGTCTTGAATTTGTAATCCTGTATAGGGAATCCGATGGAGTTAAATAAAGACTCGGTTACCTCGGATCATCTCATATATAAGAGTACTAGTGTTGGATTAGCTATTTCAGTAGACATACTTTACCTAATATTTCATTTTTTGCTTTTTGTCTTATAATCTCATTCAAAACTTAATGCCATATTAGATAATCCATCTAAACTCTATATGATAAATAAAATATTGTTTATTTTTAATTTTATTATTTCTTTAGAATTTTTATGTCATATTTTACAAATCTGCCCGTTATAATTTATTTTGTAATTTAATAAAATATATTTTGTTTTAATTATTATAATTTATTATGTGTAATTTTTTGATGACTTTTTCTTTTAAAATGTAGCGGTTTATTCTAATTAAATTATAGTTTTTCTTTTACTTATATTTTTATTGATTATTATTTGCAAGTAAGAATCTAACTGTAAATATCTAAAATTTTATGAAGTTAATTTAATTTTATACAAAGATTTCTTGTAAGTTGTAACTTGTAGCGTTTGGGTGAAATAAGAATAAAAATTAATAAAGATGATCTTTCTACAGTTGAGATCAAATTTGTTGAACCTCTTTCGGTTATTGTAGTTAAAAGTTAACATGATTTATTTTGCCTAATCCAATATAAGTTAATATTGGCTTCCAAAAAATTTAATACAACAGAGCCCAAGTATCCTTAAGCTAATCAAATATTATAGTCATCCAATCTTTCAATAAAATCAAATATAGCAACTTAACAATTAGGGAAAAGCCCCAATTCTCAATCCTTTGGTGGTGTTTGGTCTCTATACTCATAACCACTATCGAACTCTCCATTGGCATCAAATTCTACAGTTAAGAGGAGCATAACAATATTGGATTTACCGCGGTGAGATTTTGCAAAATCATAGAGTGTTGCAGTCTCGCTAGAGCCCATTGTCTCCTAACGACAACCTAGGGGATGCCACTTATATTATACACTCTTGAGTGACCAAAAGTGCTCCATCGAGATCATGCCTCATATCAACTTGGGGTCATGATACACACACCCACGTAAAGCCATGTAATTAAAAATCTAGCAATATTACAAAATCCAATTTACTTACATAAATCATACTTCGATGGAAAGATTTTCAACAAGTAGATACAAGTCATGAGGCAATCCAATGACAATATTTTAGTAGTTACTTTACATGTTATATACAACCCAAAAATAAGAAATCAATTAACAATTATAGGATGAAGAATAGTGCACGAGGGAAAATTTTCAGCAAGTACTTACAAGCTGTAATTCAGGGTAAAGGTGGGCATTTCTAGCAGATATTGACAAATTGCAAACTAGTGCAAGAGTGGAAAATTCCAACAATCCTTTATGACTTAAAAACAATATGAATGAGGGAAAAATCCCCACAACATAACTTAAAAATCACTTTCTAAATCAGAAATGAAATATTAGCATAAAAGGCAAAAATATCTAAAAATGGATAGTTGAATGGGAAAACAACTAATTTTGGCTTAAAAATGATGCACACTGTGCACGTCGAAAAGAGCTTTCCGAATTAGGGTCATATGCTCTGATACCCATAGACCATAGTCAAAGTTATGCCCAAATTACAGACACGTGCTCAAAATTACCCCAAATTAAGGAGAGATCATTTTTTCCTGTTGTACTTGCACTGATCTTCCGTCTCTAGGTAGTTTAGCGCTATCAACATGCAACCTGACAGGTCAGCATTATAATGAGTGAAGGAATCCTCTTCTATATGGCGTGATGTGAGAATTGACATAAATATTAATATTGAAGTTGATGAGGAGACCAATGTAATTGCATATGAGATGAAGAATGCCAAAAACCAGTTGCTTCTTAATAAAATAGGAGTACCTAGTTCTTGATTATTTGTGACGACCTCAAACCCTCGATTGCGATGTAACGAAGACTTGGAGCGTCGGGATATGCAACGCATAGTTTCATATCCTCATTCATAACAGTTGATATGCAATGCATCCTAGTATGCAATAATCACAATGGAATAAAGATGACTAAACATAACTCATGCCAGAATGAACTAAAACATCTCAATAGAATTAATAACCATCATAAGTTCAAACTTAAATATAGCATATCCTTAATACATAATTCTTAAAGCCAAGCTTCAACAATTAAATCAACTCTCTCATACGCTTTATCATATGCAAGTTAGTGCTATGAACAACTTAATCAGATCTAATCTCCTCTCTAGACTCGTTCTAAATCAACTCTCTCATACGCTTTATCGTATGGTGACAGTAGTACAACTCATGTTGAAACTACGTTGACTGTAGATTCGTTTTCAATGCATTGATAATATAACATTTCATCATAATATCATAACATTCATCATAACGTATGCACCCACCAGCGTTAAGTGCCATAAAGTTCGACTTCGCTCCAGTATCATTTAAAAAGAATCAATTCGAAACTCGTTGACTGTTCTTCATCAACCCAGAGGTTACCGCTCTATTTTTACTTACTCCAGAGTTGACAAAGGAGTTTTAATTGGATACTTCCCCATCCTAGCCTTTAGGGTCGTGATAAAATTTTTTTTTCATGCAATATTTTAAAAATATTTTTTCATAACATGTGTTTATAAGTATGCTTCACGTGAAAATGAAAATTTTGTATAACTTGCTCAAATGATGAAAATTGCACATGTTAGCAAGTAGTCATGTACTCAATGTATCATATACCACGATATTTCATGCTCAAAATGACATTTATAACATGAATGTGGCATTTATCAATAAATCATAAATAAATTATCAAAGTGTAAGTTAGAGGCCAACTTACAAACTTCCCGAGTTTAGAGAATTGAAGCTGTTGTAATCAAAGTTATATTAAGTTAGAATTTGAACTACTAAGGAAGATGGTTCATAATCAAAGGGGTTCAAAAAATAGTATTTCCAAAATTGCCCTTAAACTTAGAAAATTTCCACTAAGGCCTTAAATGTTCACTATTTGAATATGGGCCCCAAAATCTGCATATTTGCATAACCTCTATGGATGCATGTGTATTCAAATTCATCAATACCCAACTATAATTATAACCTTAGGGACAAATTAAAAACTTAGGCTCAGTTCATACAAGTTCATCCCAACACTTAAACATGACTCAAGATAGAAATAACTATGTGACATTTGTTGCCTTCACTCTTAATTGTTAACTCGATGGTAGTATATTTGTACTTACTAACAAAATTAATCCAAATAAGCTAGCTAGTGGAAGACTTAAAAGGAAAAGTGTAAATAAATAGAAAAAAATGAGGTTGTAAATTTACCAAGTAGCTTATAAAAAGAGATCAAGATATTTTCTTGCCTCTTATGAGATGTGAAAAAAAATATGAGAATGTGATATTTTAATAATGACAAAAAATAGGTGTAAGTATGAAAAAAATGTGAAAAAACTAAAAAAAAAAAAAAAACATAGACAACTAAGTACTAAGTGAGGTTTTAAAAAAAAATTGGGGGGGGGGGGGGGGGGGTTATATTTATATGGGGATTATCTTTATATTAGGACATTTCCAAAAAAAATCATATACTAAAGCATGTTTTTGAATTTTTTTGGGGGTCAACATAGGTCCGACCTTGCACTCATGTAAGGCCATGCAATTAAAAAATCTAGCAATATTACAATATCCAATTTACTCACATAAATCATATTACGATGGCAAAATTTTCAGCAAGCAGATATGGACACACATTGACAAATTGCAATTACTTTATATGTTATAAACAGCCCAAAAACAAGACATCCAACAACAATTATATGATGAAGAATAGTGCACTTGGGGAAATTTTCAGCAAGTACTTACAAGTTGTAATTTATGGTAAGGGTGGGCATTTCTAGCACACATTGACAAATTGCAAACTAGTGTAAAAGTGGAAAATTCCAACAATCCTTTATGACTAGGGGTGTAATCGGTCTGATTCGGCCCTGTTTTGGACATGTTTTAGAACTAAATTGGTATACACCGATTTTGATATTTGAAGAACCGATACCTCACTTGTTACACCCATAAACCTGTACTTTCGATTTTGTCGATTTGGTCCGGTTTGATCCGGTTTATTTTATATATAGATATATAATATTTTATATATATATTACAGTATATAATAATATAGTGATAATATATTGTAGTATATTATAATATTTATTATAATTGTATCATAGACTATAGTGATATATTATAATATATAATATAGTGATATATTATAGTATATTATAATATATAGTGGTATTCTATTGGTATAGCTACTAATACCATAGGCTATAGTGATAATATATACATATTTATATAGGATTTTAAATTTTAATGTTATTTTAATTAGTAATTTAGCATATAATACAAGATTATTTTATATATAATATAAAAAATCATATAAAAATATTTTATATAATATAAAAAATTAAAAATATATATTTATATGAATCAGTCTAGTTCAGTGTTAGAAAAAGGAAAATCAAAACCGATACCGGACCGAATTGGTTTGGTTCGGTCTGGTCTAGTTTACCAATTTCTTTCACCCCTATTTATGACTTAAAAATAGTATGAATGAGGGGAAAATCCCCACAACATAACTTCAAAACAACAGTAATTAGATTAAGAAATTCACAACAACATTTATGCGATAGAATAAATAAATGGACAGCCTGTAACACCTAGGCCAACATCTAGGCCTAGGCCAAGCCATGTGAAGCACAATCCGTTGGAAAAGGAAACGACGTCATTTTCTGGAGGTCAGTACCCCTCTGTTTTCCCTCTTCTTCCCCATGCCCTGGCGGTTTCTCCCTCCCAATTCCATCTCCTTCCCATCTACTCGATATTTTCTCTTCCCACTCACCCATGCCACATTTATTTTCACTCCTAGAACCCTCTCTTAACAAACCCATCTCTCTCTCTCTCTCTCTCTCTCAAAGTATCTCCCGTCCACTATAGACCACTAGTGGCCACCACTTGAGACCCTACACCAACAAACCCATCCATTGTGATCTGCCCCTTGGACTCGCACCACTCATTGTAAACCAAACCAGCCTCAAGCACACAACCCAGTCAATGTGTTTTGTGATAATCAGTCTACTATCTTGTTAATAAAAAGTAGAATATAGAGCTCCAAAGGAAAACACATTAATGTACATTATAACTATATTTTTTATATAATGGAAAGAGGTGAAGTCAAAGTTAATTTTGTTTCCTCGACCGAGATGGCAGCAAATCCAATGACCAAGGAATTTTTTTTGGAGAAATTCAGAGAACATCTGATCATAATGGGGTTGAAAAATATCTAGGTAAAGTAACCCCATGGTCAACATGCATAACTTAGGAATTTCAGGGGACGGCTAGAGAAGTAGAGTTATGAGGAGTTACCCAAAGTAAATGGTTAATCATTTGTAAAGTCACTGATAAGGCAGTTAAGGAAATTATCAGTAATGACATCAAAGAAAGTACTCAATAAAATTTCAGTGCAGGTTGATTACCCATCGATTGTTTATAAAGTTGTTGATAAGGTGATTAAGGAGAACCATAGGAATGACCTTAGGGGAAGTACTTATTAAAAATTCAGTGTAGGCTGATACATGAGTTGTGTTATGTATTTGGCTGAAGTTGTCAATTGTGAATTGAATGTTTCTTCAGCCATGAATAATTGATGCCGTTCACTAAAGCTATAGTGAAATGAAGTTTGATTATCTAAGTAAAAGGTTGATCATTTGTAAAGTCGTTGATAAGATGATTTAGGAAAATCTCATGAATGCATTTAGAGGAAGTACTTAATAAAACTAGTGTAGGTCGATACATGTGTAATGTGTTTGGCTGAAATAGTTAATTGTAGCAAGAATATTTATTCAGTCACAGGTAATTGATGTTGTTCACTAAAGGTTTAGTGAGGTGAAGTCACCCTTAATATGTTGTCAATGGGAGCACACATGGTAAATGGTGCAGTTGGATAAGGTAATAAAGAAAACGTGCACCCATAAAGGTTTGTCATGCTTTGACACAGATCTGTGAGAGTTGCAGATGAGAGTTGAGTTGTAGAAAACTTGAAAAGTACCTAGGTAAAATACTCAACTATGGATTCATTAGTACCATTATAGTGTGTTCAAGTGGCAGATGTAGGTTTAAGGTGATGGTGTAAATTCAAAGGGTACATCACATACCAAACGATCTACCCTTTGAATTTACACCCTCTCTATGGTGATGGTTTCCATGGGGTTGTTGGTTGAAGAATTGTCAAGTGATACAACCGTTTGATTTAGTGAAACGGTTGTGCCATTTACCAACAGGTGCCCAATTTGTGCCCAATTTGAGTTCTTGCAATTCCTCTATCCATCATCAACCCGTGGGACAAACATCCTAATGGGAATGTTACCTAGTCTTTTTGTGAAACACCAACATGTATTTTCGTTCTTCAATTTTCTAACAAACTACGATGAGGTGTCATTGCCCATTATTCTTTATATTTCTTTTTACAAAAATTAATAAATAATCTAAGAGTGATGGAAAGCGCCACATTCATAAAGTTGGATAAAAGTAGGATATATATATATAGTAGTGTGCATACTTTGTAGCAATACACTTATAATATATTTTTAAAATTCATTTATGCGTGGTTCAGACTTCCTCTTAATTAGTGATGGGAAGAGGTAAATTATTATATTTATAATAGATCTTAACAATGCTGCCCTAGCTAGAGGTATGTAGCTATCCGTTTTGTCAGATCACAACAACAAATTTGACTTTTAGAGACAAATTTTTTTAGAGACAGTTTTTTTCATCTCTAAAAGTCACTTTTAGGAAGGAAATCCAAATTTCGTCCCAAAAACAGTCCCATTGTTTGAATAATAATTTATCGTTTGAACAATAATATTTAGAAAGGAAAGCAGTCGTCCCAAAAAATGATGTCCATTTGAACAATTTGTTATATCGTTCAAACAGCAAAAAATAAATTCGAACGGTGTGAATTTCGTTCAAATGGTTTATTATATTTGTTCGAACGATGTAAATGCTGTTCAAATGGTAAGAAATAAGTTCTAACAATTACAACCACGTTCGAACTATCTCATTCTAATGCGCCAAATATTTGCCTGGGAAATGGAATGCGCCTAACCAAATATTGCATGGCAAATGGAATGCACCATTTTTTTATTTCAAAAACTTCGTTCAAACAAAATAGTTTCAGTTTGAATGATTAATTTTTTAATGTTTTGGTCACAAATGCTTATTTGCGGCGATTATATATCATCGCAAACAAGAATTTAATATTTGCAGCGAATATTTATCGCCGTAAATAGTCTTTCACATAATTAAAACTTGCCCACGTAACCCCAAATCCTAAAATAAAAGTTTTTCTCATCTCTTCTTGCCCAGCCGCCCCTTGCATTTTTTCTTCTCTCTGCAAATAAACTAGCAACCCCCATTTTTTAGCTCGTCCTGTCGCCGACCCACCATGTCATTCCTCTCCTTCCAGAGCTACTAGTAGGAAGTCCCCCTCTCTCGCTCTTTCTTTCTCTCGCTTCTCTTTGTATTTCTTTGTCTCTATCTCAACTCACCATCTATTTCTTACTGTCCTTGGGTTCTCTCTCATATGGTCTCACTCTATCTAATTCAGGCTAGCCATCGGGATCGTAAAACGACATGCCACAACTAGGGGAGCTGGATTCATAGGCTCTCACTTGGTTGATTCGTGCTTATATACCGGTTTGTGCGAAGTTTTTATGTTTATTCATGATTTAAGGATTTGATGTAAAAAGCATAGGTGCTCTTTGAATTAGGACCCCAGATTTGATTTTTTTTTTAATTCCAATTTGTTTTGGGATTACACTATGGTTGTAGCTTAATGTTTAGGTTAATGTGGCAGATTTTGTGCTTGTTTATTTCCTTCTGCACTCATTTGTTTCATTGGTTTGATTTGCAAGCCTGTGGTTAGCCTTGTTTATCCTTTGTAAGGGGATTCTTCTTTTAATTTTTATTTGATTATATAATGCTAATGCTCTGAGTGTGTATTAATTTACTAGAAAATATAAATGCTTTTCATTATCTTGGATGGGCTTGAACTTTGTTGGAGGCTGTAGTAGCTGCAAGTTCAATTGGAATATGATTCGTAGGTAGTGACTTCTTATGCTAGGCATGGAAATTGGCATTATGTGATTTAGTTTGATATCCAAATTATATTGATTTTTTGTTTCTAATACATCATTTCTTAGCTTTTGTGGAGTTTTGTTGGCTTTTTATTGGCAGCTATTTGATAGTCTGAATATTTTGCAAGTTCATGATAAGTGATAAGGCTTCATTGCCATTGTAAGATGTAAGGCATCTCTTTTTAATTTTGCAGAGGTTGCATATAAAGTAATTTAGCACTCATGCTAATCAGTTGTAATGTCAAAAAAGTTGTGGCCAGCTAGTTTTGTTTCTCTCTACTGATTAAATCCCTTTTTGGGCTAGCTTTTCAACTCCTAAGATGTTGTATGGGTTAGGTAGCATCTTCATCTTACATTATATATGGTTTCTGAGCTGTGGAATTTATTTATGCTAACCAATCAAAAATTAGATTAAGTTATTTGTTGTTATTATTATCGATGAGTCTAGATATCATTTTGTGAATTTCGTGAAAATGATTTAGTTAGTGGCTTGTGCTCTAAATATTTTTCCCAGCATAATCTACAAGGCCTCCTTTGAACAACTGGGCTAAAGTAAATATTGAAGTGTACACCATCGTGCATAACATTTGCTGCACTAGCAAGCATTTGCTATTGAATTGACGTTGAAACATTTGTTGTCATTGTTGCATGTTACATTACTAGTACTAATGATTTCTGTAATTTGTTAGGAACATATATATGTTGTTGGTTTGTGAGCATTTACTGTTATGCATACCAATTGCTGGCTTGGTTTGTTATGGTTTCATGTTACATTTAAGCTAAACTTGGCTGTTTCTATTTATCTCAGATTATAGTTGTTGGATTGTAATGCTAAGAGTAAAGAGATAAACATGCGACGCAAGAGACTTTAATTGTTGAATTTTTAAAATCTTTACGTGGACTTGGCCTTACATTGACAGGGGAATAGAGCAAAGTTAAAGGAGATTAAGCTAGTGAAAGCCGAGATAAACTTCAAACAATAAGATTGGAAGTCATACTATCTACTCGGTGGATTTGGATCTCTCAGATTAGCTACTAGAAGTTGTATGACCATTAGAACAACAAGATTGTCATACAATTTTATATGATTTGTTATAATCTCATATTGGATGTATCAAATTAACTACCATAAGAGATTTTACATCTTTGTTTTTATTTATCATACAATTTATAGATTTTTTATTAGCTTAATAGAGTTTTTATAGAAAGATGTTTTATTGTTTGTGATGGAATGGAAGAAATTACATTTAAATGTAAAAATTAAGTCATGTCAATATTGTCTATAAAAACTATTCAAATGAAAAACATTTAATCAAATGATATTGTTCAAGCGTGAATGAGGGACAAAAAGAATTTGTCCCAAAAAATTCGTTCGAACAAAATTGTTGGCATTCAAACAACTATTAGGGACAAAAAATATTTTGTCCCAAAAAAATCCATTCGAACATACCTATTGGAATTTGAACGACCATTAGTGACAAAAAACTTTTCGTCTAAAAAAAACCCATTTTGAACACTTTTGAACAGTTTTGACAAATTTCATCTCAAAAAATATTTTTTGTGACGAAATCAAAATTTCGTCCCAAAAAACGTACCTTCTGAGATAGGCCTTTTGGGACAAATTAGAGAAGCAAATTTTTCGTCTCTAATAACCTTTTGAGACAATTTTTGTCCCAAAAAATATATTCTCTTGTAGTGGATCATGTGCACTTAATTAGTTTGGATTATGCAAAACACATGCATTTGAAGTATTAATCCAATGATCTAGATGAATTTTGATAATGGATTTAATTAGGTGTATGATATATGATATGGTCAATAGCTCAAAGTAAATGAGGTTGCAAGGCAATGTAATGGTACAACTGAATCTCAACAAACGGATAAAGCTCAACAAATTGATAAAGATCAAGATCAAAACAAACATGAAGATATAGATAAAATTCACGGGAGCAAATCGAGGAAATAACAAACTCTCTGTAAATTTAAATATTTTCAAATGCTTGTAACATATTTAGTTTATCTAGAAACATCTATAAATAAAACAGCAAGTGATCGGCCTGAATCAAGTGAGGAAAACATTTCTTCCATCTATCTTTATTTTACTCTTTTTGGTATCAAGAGCCACAAAGGCATATGTCTCCCATCCATGGCCTCCAATGTATCCTCTGCCAAAAATTCTTCCTCCAGCAGTTCTTCTTCCTCTGCTACCAGTTCCATTCTCCCCATCCAACTCCATCATTTCATCACAATCAAACTCACCAAAGATAACTATCTTCTTTGGCGAGCTCAATTAATCCCATACCTCCATGGTCAAAATCTATTTGGTTACCTAGATGGGTCCATTCCCTGCCCACCTATCACAATTCCTTCCTCTTCCAACAACTCCATACATGTCCCCAATCCCAAATACATTCCTTGGTCACAACAAGGTCAAATCATTCTAAGTGCCCTACTATCTTCCCTCACCGAATCCCTTCTCACCCAAGTTATTGGTCTTACAACTTCTAGAGATGTCTGGCTTGCATTAGAGAAAACATTCTCTTCCACTTCCTTTGCCCGAATCCTCAGCATTTTTTTCCAACCTTCTGCCCTTAAAAAGGCCTCCCTCACAATCACCGATTACTTCACCAAAGTCAAAAACTTTTAGATACTCTCTCTGCCATAAGTCATCCCCTTAGCTCCTCAGAAATCACCTCATATCTCCTTGCTAGTCTCCCTTTCTCATATGACTCACTTGTTACTGCTAGTACCACTAGATTAGATCCCATCTACCTTGATGACCTATATGGCTCCCTACTCACTCATGAAAATCGCCTTGAGCAACAAAACACTTCCAATGAATTCAACTTACCCTCGGCCAATATTGCCACCTCCTACCCTGGTCGAGGTCATCGTGGTTCACCTTCAAATAGAGGTGCTCCTCACTATGGCAATCGGTCTAGAGGTAGGGGCGTGGATTCCAAAATTACTCACCTCACCAAATGTCAAATTCAAACAGACCTCCATGTTAAATCTGCTCCAAAATTGGCTATACAGCTACTACTTGTTGGTATAGATTCGACCAACAATTCCAATCTCCCTCCACACCCAATACTCAAGCAAACATAGCTCAATCTCACACACCTCCCACCCCACCACCTGCACCCAAATATGATCAAAACTGGTACCCTGACACTGGTTCCACCAATCACATTACCTCAAACCACAACAATCTTTCCCTCAATGCCGACCTCTACACTGGACCTAATCAAATTCATGTGGGCAATAGACAAGGTTTGAAAATTCTTCAGACTGGCTCTTCTCTTCTTTATTTAGCTTCAAAATCTTTCTTTCTCAGCAAAATCCTACATGCTCCTGAAATCAAACAGAACTTATTGTCAGTTTCTCAGTTCACAAAGGATAACAACGTTTATTTTTAATTTCACCCCTCATTTTTCTGTGTCAAGGATCCATCCTCGGGAGCTATCCCCCTCAAAGGACCGAGTAAAAATGGCATTTATCCTCTGCATACTCTCACATCTCCATCCACCAGTCCAGCTTCTTACATTAGCAAAAGTGTTTAGGTTCCACAATGGCATGCACACCTCGGACACCCTACTTTACACACAGTGAAAGAAATCCTCTCAAAGGATCCTCTAGCAGTCACCAATAATAAAAGTTTTCCAGTTTGTCATGCTTGTCAACTAGGGAAAAGTCATAAATTACCTTTTCATTTGTCGAATTCCATTTCTTCTACTTCTTTTGAGTTAATATTTATCGATGTATAGGGGCCTTCACCCACCGAGCCTGTTCATGGCAATAAATATTACTTAAGCATCATTGATGATTTTTCTAAATTCATATGGCTATTTCCTATCGATGCAAAATCAAAAGTTGCACATACCTTCATCAATTTACAACATCAAATCGAATGCTACTTTGATTGCAAAATCAAAAGCGTACAAACTGATTTTGGAGGCAAATTTCAGGCTCTAAAATCACATCTTTTCAAATTCAGCATCATTCATTGTCTATCCTGCCCACACACTCATGAACAAAATGTGTCTGTCGAGCGCCGTCATCACCACATCGTCGAGATTGGCCTCACCCTAATGGCCACTACATCTATCCTCTAACAATATTGGGGTGATGCCTTTATCACTGCCACCTATATCATAAATCGCCTCCCTTCTCCCATCATTCAACACAAAACTCCACTTGAGCTCCTCTTCAAACAAACTCTAGACTATACCCTTCTCCATACATTTGGGTGCGCCTGCTGGCCTTATCTTCGACCATATAACTCATACAAAATGGATTACTGCCCAGATCTCTATGTCTTCCTTGGCTACAGCCCCAACCATCGAGGATATCATTGCCTACAATAATCATTGTGCCGAATCTTCATCTCCAGGCATGTCATCTTTGATGAAACCCGGTTTCCATTCCAACAAACAAATCCCTCCTTTCCCGATTCACAAACCTCTCTCACAACACTGCCCTCAACCCTTTGTATTTCGCAGCCTCACCCTTCGACAAATGACTTCTCTTGTCCACCAGACCCACCGACTCCATCATCAAATGAATCGTGCCCTAACTAGTAGTATCAAATCGTGTTAACAGGTCGTGTTCGTGTTATGTCAAAACATGTATAGTATACTATATGAGTAAACCCTAACCCGACTCGTTAAGCTTATAGCGTTAAAATTTCAAACTGTAACACGACCCATTAATATAACAGGTTGTATCGTGTCAACCCGTTTTGACTAATTTATATAAATGGGCTGAATAGACTCAAAATTAACCCGTTTGATCTCGGTAAATTTAGCATAATTTTATATAAATGTTAAAATCACAATATCTATAAAAAAAAATATAAAATTAACTACAAGTTCAAAACTACAATCCAAACAATAAAAATATCAAAATTAAAATTTTAACAATTTTATTTTTAGGTATAAGGGTATAATTGTAACTTTAACTTTCTTAATGGGTCATAACGGGTCAAAACGGGTTGATCCCTTATTAACCTGTTAAGCAATCGTGTTTTAACAGGTCAACTCGTTTTAACCAGAACACGTTAAGGTCAAACCCTAACCCACTTTTATCGTGTCGTGTTCGTATTGGGTGAATGGGTCGTGTCACATATTGCCACCCTTAGCCCTAACTCAAACCCAAACTCCTAACCTGAGCCCAATATCAAAAGTCAGAACTTACATCCTATGACCACAAGATCCAAATAATATACACAAGCCTAAAAGTCTCCCACTTGATATGCTCCCACTCCGCGGGCCTTAATCACCAAGACCCAAGAAATTGAGCCCACCTCCTTCTCTACTGCCTCAAAAGGCCCATATTGGAGACAAGTCATGAATGAGGAATTTCAGGCCTTAATCAACAACGACACATGGGTCCTAGTTCCTCCAAAGCCCAACATAAACCTCATGGGCTGTAAATGGGTCTACCGAATAAAGAAACGAGCCGATGGGTCCATCGAACACTACAAAGCCTGACTCGTTGCAAAAGATTTTCACCAATTACCAGGTAGTGACTATGATACTACCTTCAATCTAGTGGTAAAACCCATGACCATTCGAACTGTTCTCTCTTTTGTAGTGTTACAAAATTGGCCCATTCGACAACTAGATGTCATAAATGCCTTTTTACATGGAAACCTACAAGACACTATCTACATGCCCCAACCTCCCAGATTCTCTGATTCATCATGTCATGTGTATGTTTGTCATCTTCACAAATCTCTTTATGGACTCAAACAAGCACATCGGGCTTGGTTCTCAAGACTCATCAATAAACAGTTAGAAATGGGCTTTCTGCCTCCAAGGCTGACACTTTTTTATTCATTTTCAGGTCAAAACATGCCGTCATCTCTTTACTCATATATGTTGATGACATCATCATAACTGGACCTCACCAGTCTCTTTTACACTCAATCATCGCAAGTCTCCAGCAAGATTTCGCCCTAAAAGATCTTGGGCCGCTGCACTATTTTTTGGGTATTGAGGCCCTACAGGATGATCGTGGACTTTTTCTCTCACAACAAAAGTACATTTTTGACTTGCTCAAAAAAGCCAATATGCTACATGCAAAGCCGGTGAACTCCCCCATGTCCAAAACAACCAACTTATCACTCTTCAAAGGTGATCCTTTCAGTGATCCAAATCTTTGTCGCAAAATAGTTGGCTCTCTCCAGTATCTCTCATTTACAAGACCCGACCTCACATTTGCCGTTAGCAAAGTGTGCCAGTTCATGCAGCGCCCCATGGCAGACCACTGGACTGCTGTCAAACGGAATCTTTGCTATCTCCAACAAACTATCCACCACGGCATTCTCATCCGCTGCACCTCATCCACAGAAATATATGCCTTCTTTGATGTCGACTGGGCAGGTTATCCTGATGACAGAAGATCTGTAAGTGGCTATTGTGTATACCTTGGTTCTAATCTACTATCCTAGATGATCCAAACTTTTCCTCTTCCTACAACTGCGAGTTTTGAGGAATCTCCAAGGCTCACGTTTCCGCAAACTCCTTCTTTGAGTTCAACAAAAAATTCTTTTCTGCCACACATATGATTGCTTTTACCAGAGTCAAGATACCAAGTGTTGATCACTGGAATCATTATGTGCCAATAAGAGAGTAGAATTTTTACTCTCACTACTAGATGCTTCAACAAGGTTGACGTGGTTATCATTCTTGTGCTTGCACTCTGAGGCATAGTGTCCGTATTTTCCGCAGTTGTAACACTGGACATTTTGCTTTCGTCGATTAGAGAAATTTCTCCTTTCTTGAGATGAACCACGATCATTTGTGTTACTGCATCCTCGACCTCGACCACGGTAATTAGCACCACACCATCTCGAATTCCATTGTACCACAACCTCGATTTGGTTTGTCAAGATTTAATTTGACTCCAAAGCTTGCTCAAGAGATGTGGAGCCTGCATTCTTCAGAATGCATTGTTCATGAACTCGGAGAGATTCCTGTAGCTCTTCTGCACTTATAGTCTCCAAGTTTTTGTATTCTTCAATTACTTTCACCATGTGCTCAAATTTGGGTGTGAGGGATTGAAGTATCTTTTCCATGACACATCTTCAAGTTTTTTGCCATTTCTCTTCATTTCATTCACGATTACAGGTAATTGAGAATAATAATCAGAGACATTTTCTCTTTAGTCATTTGGGCAGTTTCAAATTCCGCCTTTAATGATTGAAGGCGAATTCTCTTCACTCAATCAACACCTTTGAAAATTGTATTCAAAGTGTCCCAAGCTGCTTTGCTCGTTGACGCTTCAGCGACCTTCTCAAACGTTGAATCATCAAATCCTTGATAAAGGAGATACAATCCCTTCTTGTCCTTCTTTATTTGGTCCATGAGAGTGGCTTTCTGATATGTAGTGTAAGTGGCTTCTTGCTCTGGAGTGGGCTCAACGAACCCAGTACTGACAATCTCCCAGAGATCTTGTGATCCAAACAATGCTTTGAATTGGATGCACCACTTCTCATAATTTTCATTTTTCAACTTAGGAACTTGGAT